>JAQPPZ010016957.1:21075000-21305000 GCA_028583015.1 Wollemia nobilis | reverse complement strand
TTCACTAGCACTTATGTTTTCACATAGATCTTTCAAGGTAGTTCACACATCAATAGGATCAATCTTCTCTTTAATGTGAAAAAGTACATACGGTTCCACTAACATGAAGAATAGTCCAAGAGCCTTCTTTCTCTTATTGATTTCATGATTGTTGAGACCTTTTGACTCATTATTGAAGATGAACCAAAGATTATTACTTCTAAGTAATCTTGCCATTTGAACTAAGTGTTATAATTTTTCCTATTGAGGCATTATAACATACCCTAAGGAATCTATCTTGCATATAAATTCTAAACAAATCTATAATAGGTCTGTAAATTGATGTCACCACTGCATAGAGATAAAAATGATGTGTAATCTAAAAAATGTGCTCCAAACGCTTTTGTATGTAAACGTTATGGCCTTTGGAAGATCTAGTTATATTAGCACCAAAATAAAGAAAAGTTAATCAAATATCAAACTTTAAAAAATATTTACCATATCAGCTATTTTGACATGTCACCACTCGATTGGTTGTTATATCTATGAATCAATGTTTGACACTTGTTTCAATATGATTGTTAGATTCTCACATATAAATTGAAGGTATATTAAAGAAAATAGGGATTGAACTCATGACACCTTGCTTTATGGAAAGTGTATGAACTGCTATACCACGTGTAGTTGAGACATAAAAAAGACAATGATATATATGAGTGTTGATGAAGGGCCTATTTGGAGCAATAAAAGAATATCAACATTGAGTTTTAAACTCAATGCCTCATTCCTACAAGGAAGATCCTTAACCACTATGACATGCAACTTAGCTAGGATATGAAGAGCCTTTCTCCTTTAAATGTTGTAGCCACACTTTTGTTGGCAATTTTGGGTACCTTGAGTACATTGCCTTTGCTCAAGTATAGTTGTTGTCATTGATGTCAAAGGAACTCTTGGTAGTTGTTTGTCTTTGATGTCAAGGAGTTCTTGAAGCAATTTGATTAGTTGTCTAAGTATGTGTTTTGATGAAGGTTTCAGCTGGTCAGTAAGTCTCCAAGAAAATCAGAGTAGCCCAGTTGCCAAAAATCCAGAAAAAGATAAGTTAGAAAAAGGTTGCAGGCTGCTGGAAAAATTGTCGCGATTTCGCGACATGTTTGAGGAGAGAGAAAGCATTGGAAAAATTGTCACGATTTCGTGACATGTTTGAGGAGAGAGAAAGCACTGGAAAAACTATCACGATTTCGTGACATGCTGGAAGGCAGAGGCAAAGCCGGCAAAACTGTCACGATTTCGTGACATGTTTGAGGAGAGAGAAAGTTCAGGCAAAACTGTCACGATTTCGCGACAAGTTGAGTTGGCAGAGTTGAGTTGCAGGAAGTGTCACGATTTCGCGACAAGTTCCAATGAAGTTGTACGGATGCAAAAAGTGTCACGATTTCGCGATAGGTTCAGTTGGCAGCTTGCAGGTGGCGAAAGCATCGCGATTTCGTGACATGTTCCAGTTTCGCAAGCAGTTGGCAGAAAAGTGCGTAAGACAGCAAAAACGTCACTATTTCATGACATGTTCCAGTTTCATGAGCATTTTGCAAAAAAATGCTTAAGGCAGCGAAAGCATCGTGATTTCACGACAAAGTTGCAGATGACGTCAGCAAGAAGCAAAGGTGTCATGATTTCGTGACAGAAGCTAAGAGTAAGGCCTTGCAGACTAAAGCGTCATGATTTCGTGACAAGAATCATGATGACATCAGCAAAGTCAGAAGGCGTAGTGATTTCATGACAAGAGCAGAGAGTAAGGCCTTGTAGACTAAAGCGTCATGATTTCGTGACAAGAATCATGATGACGTCAGCAAAGTCAGAAGGCGTAGCGATTTCGTGACAAGAGCAGAGAGTAAGGCCTTGCAGACTAAAGCGTCATGATTTCACGACAAGAATCATGATGACGTCAACAAAGTCAGAAGGCGTAGCGATTTCGCGACAACAAACCAAAGAAGGCGCACAACAGGCAGTAGTGTCACGATTTCACGACAGCAAGTATTACAAGGTGTACGACAGACAAAGGCATAGCGATATCGCGACATGTTTGAGTTTCACGCTAGGAAAGCTACAGAACAGTAGAGGCGGTTGAAGCCGATGGAGTTAACCTTTGTCGACGAAGTGAAAGGTTGTGCAGCCGACGATTGTTTTAAGGATTTACAGCCGACTAAGATCATGAATTTTATCATGAATTATTGCTATAAAAGGAGGACTATTTTTGAGTTTCATGTGTGGAATGTGAGTGTCGAATTTGCGCAAGTGAAGTCTGCTGTGCGCAAAGAGCAGTCGTATCGAATCGATCGAAGTGTGCGTTCGTAAGTGTGACCTTCGCAGAAGCAGAGAGCGGGAAGAAGAACGATCGAGGAGAAGCAGACTGTGCGAAGAGGGTGTTGTTGTGATTGCACATAGGCGCATAAGTTGTTGTGTGATAGAGTGCTGCAGTGTTTGCAAAGACTGTGTAGAGATTGGAATTTGAACAAGGGCAGCTGTGATTGCGACTGAGTTCACGTAGTCTGTGTAAAGAAAGCAAGTGCGCGAAGTAGATGCTGCTATAATTGCGAATAGCTGTGAAGGATGAACTATGATCAATTGATGCTGTATATTTTATAAAGACTGTGCTACTGTGTTTTCATAGAAACACGCGAAGTCTGTGCTACTGTGTTTTCGTAGAAACAAATAAGTTGATTGAGTGCTGCTGTATTTGCACAGTCAGTGAAAAATTGATTTCGACCAAGTGCAGAAAAGAACAGTGGAAGAGGACAGAATTGTGCTAGACCGAAGGACTGTGTTTGGTATAGAAAAGAGGACCAGCTTTGCAGTGACAGAGTTGAGGACAGAGATCTCCAGCCAGAGCAGAGAAGACAAGTGTCTTCTATGGACAGAATTCCACTTGCTAAGGGCGAGAGGAGGTAGAGGTCTTCTAGAGGATCACCAGCAAAGCAAAATTAGGGGAAGGTGTCTCCTTTGAGCTGAGGCTCATAAACATTGTAATCGGGAAGGATTCCCAGAGGACTTTGATACAACTTTTAGAAGAAAATTTTTATCCGTGGAGTAGCCCACCTTGGGTGAACCACATCAAAATTGCTTTGTCTCTTTGTGGATTGCATTTTGTGCATTGTTTTACTATATTGCTTTCGATATATTGCTATGTTAATGGTTTGAAAGTTGTATTGATAGATAAAGTTAAAAGTGGTCTTATATTGTTCACCCCCCTCTCGAGTATAAGCTTGTGTTCTTCAATTGGTATCGGAGCCAGTGCCTTCGAAAAGTTTAACGACTTGAAGGAAAAGTTTGCAAAGAACACAATGGACTACTCAAGTGGCAATGCAACACCTATTCTGGATGGATCAGATTTTGGTCTATGGAGTGCAAGAATGAAAGTCTATCTTATGGCTCTTGGTAATGAGGTATGGGAAGTTATTGAAGATGGGTACACCATTCCTGCAAATGGTCCTTACACTAAAGAAGACAGGCTTCTACATCACAAGCAACTCAAAAGCCATGAATGCTATCCTGAAGGGTTTACAAAAGGCGAGATCTCACCAAAGTTATTCACTATAAGACAAGCTAGTGAAATGTGGAAACAATTGAAGGTTGTTCATACAGGTGATGCAAATGTTCGAAAGGCCAAGTTGAGACATTTTAAAGGTATGTTTGAACAACTCAAGATGAATGATGATGAAAATATTAGTGACTACATGCTCCGGATGGATGAAGTTGTTAATTCTATGAAAGACTTAGGTCTTGAACTTGCTGAAAATGATGTGTGTGATAAGATTTTAAGATCTCTTCCTAATAGATTTAGTGAAAAGATTTCTGCTATTGAGGAAGCCAAAGATTTAGATAAATTGAAAAAGGATGAGCTCCATAGTATTCTTGCGAGCATTTGAGTTGAGAACTCAAGTGAAAGTTGATGTAAAGAAAGAGGCGACTTTCAAAGCTACCAAGAAATCAAAGGGCAAACAGATTCAAGAAAGTGATGAGTCTTCTAGTGAGGAAGAGGCATATTACAGCAGGAAAGGCAAGTTTTTCGGAAAGCACAAAAGCAAGAAAAATATAAGATGTTTCAATTGTGGGAAATTTGGTCATTATGCTACTGACTGTACTATTTCCAAAAATGAAAGTGACGAAGATATACAGGATGTTAAGAGCAAGGATTTTGAAAAGTACAGGTATTACAAAAAGAGCAAATATGAGTACAACAATCACAAGAAAAGCAAAGATGAGTACAACAATCAGGGAAAGAGGCATTCTCACAAGAATAAGAAGAGCTTCTACTTAGAAAAAGCAAGTAAGTGTTCTAGCAGTGATAGTGAAAGTTCTTCTAGTGATGATGAAAATGAGATGCTGTTCATTTCAGAAAAAGAGGAAGAACCGAAACATAAATTCATTATCATGAAATGTTTTAGATGTGGAAATTTTGGGCACCTTGAGGATGATTGCAAAAATGATGATTTGGCTGCTAGTATGTATGAGGATGCTTCAGAAAACTACAATGAAGATGCATGTATGGTTTTTGAAAAAGGTAGCACCTCTAGTGATAAGAAATCTGAAAAATGCCGTGATAATTCAAAGTACCATCAAATAGAGGATCTTGAATGTGAACTCAATAATGCTCTTAGTGTTTTGAAAAAGGAAAGAAAGAAGAATGATAGACTCAAGATTAAATTAGATGAATGTTGTATGGAGAGAGATGAACTTATAGAAAATCTTGAAGTCTCTATGGCTAAGTCACAAGAACTCAGGAATGAGTTGGATTCTAAAATTCTGGAGTATAGTGAGTTAGAATAGGAAATGGCTTCTCTGAAAGAAGAAAATAAATATTACAAGGATAAGCTCTACAGATTTCAGGATAGCTCCAAGAAAGTTAAGTCTCTCATCAAAAGTCAAAGAAATCCAACAGATAAAACAGGTCTCGGTTTTGTTGAGCCGCACAAGAAACAGGTTGGGGAATCCAGTAAGAGATTTCAAAAGGAAGAAAGCTCTGATGAAGAAAGTACTTCAGACCATAAGTTCATGAGTAATGAATGCGCAGAAATAGAAAACAATATTCAGATTGAGAAGAAGAAGTTTTCGGGACCCATGAAGTCGAATAAAAGAAAATTTCACGGCACATGTTTTGCGTGTCACAGATTTGGTCACATGGCTGTACATTGCATGACTCAAGTGAAGAAAGTAAATGACAGTTTCAGGAGACGTAATTTCTTTCAAGGGTATTGCTACGCTTGTCAACAATTCGGGCACAAGGCAATTTTTTGTAAGGGAAATAACAAGAACTGGGTTAATCAGAACAGTGGATTCAAAGAACAACCATGCCTGAAAGAAATAATATTGTTACTTGCTATAAGTGCAACAATGAAGGTCACCTAGCTAGACAGTGTAGAGCTGATCTTCCGAGATACAGGAACAGAAATAGTAGTATGAACAAGTCCAAGGATCAAAGCATGGATAAGAATAGGAATGACAACAGAAACAAGAAAAGTGATATGAACAGGTTCAAGGATCAAGGTATGAAGAAAAACAAGAATGATGAAAGGAACAGGAACAACAGTATGAACAGGTCCGAGGATCAAAACAGTAACAAGAACAACAATGTGGAAAAAGAATTCAAGAGAAGGCCCGACAAAGAAATAGTAGACATTAATGATGATGAGTGTCTAATGGGAGTTTCACTCCCAACCCTGTTTTAAATCACCTTAATAGAAGGTGGGGGAGGGATTAAGCTAAGAGACTCATTCTTAGTCCCAAACCCCAAAGGTGACCCTTTGCCATTGATGACAAAGGGGGAGAGATTTGAGTAAGGGGGAGAGATATGTATAAGGGGAAGTGCTTCAAGTGAAGAGAAGAGCTTCAAGTCAGGGGGAGCAAAAACTTCAAATACAGATTCTCAGTTGTTGGATCAGTTGGTTCAGTTTTGACTCTTGAGATATGTTTTTAGTTAAGGGTTGCCATCAATGACAAAGGGGGAGATTGTTGGCAATTTTGGGTACCTTGAGTACATTGCCTTTGCTCAAGTATAGTTGTTGTCATTGATGTCAAAGGAACTCTTGGTAGTTGTTTGTCTTTGATGTCAAGGAGTTCTTGAAGCAATTTGATTAGTTGTCTAAGTATGTGTTTTGATGAAGGTTTCAATTGGTCAGTAAGTCTCCAAGAAAATCAGAGTAGCCCAGTTGCCAAAAATCCAGAAAAAGATAAGTTAGAAAAAGGTTGCAGGCTGCTGGAAAAACTGTCGCGATTTTGTGACATGTTTGAGGAGAGAGAAAGCATTGGAAAAACTATCATGATTTCGTGACATGTTTGAGGAGAGAGAAAGCACTGGCAAAACTGTCACGATTTTGTGACATGCTGGAAGGCAGAGGCAAAGCCGAAAAAACTATCACGATTTCGTGACATGTTTGAGGAGAGAGAAAGTTCAGGCAAAACTGTTGCGATTTCACAAGTTGAGTTGGCTGAGTTGAGTTGCAGGAAGTGTCGCGATTTCGTGACAAGTTTCAATGAAGTTGTACGAATACAGAAAGTGTCATGATTTCGTAACAGGTTCAGTTGGCAGCTTGCAGGTGGCGAAAGCGTCACGATTTCATGACATGTTCCAGTTTCACGAGCAATTGGCAGAAAAGTGCTTAAGACAGTGAAAGCATCGCGATTTCGTGACATGTTCCAGTTTCACGAGCAGTTGGCAGAAAAGTGCTTAAGGCAGCGAAAGCATCGTGATTTCGTGACAAAGTTGCAGATGATGTCAGCAAGAAGCAAAGGTGTCACGATTTCATGATAGAAGCTGAGAAGAAGGCTTTGGAGACTAAAGCGTCATGATTTCATGACAAGAATCATGATGACATCAGCAAAGTCAGAAGGCGTAGCGATTTCACGACAAGAGTAGAGAGTAAGGCCTTGCAGACTAAAGCGTCATGATTTCGCGACAAGAATCATGATGACGTCAGCAAAGTCAGAAGGCGTAGCGATTTCATGACAAGAGCAGAGAGTAAGGCCTTGCAGACTAAAGCGTCACGATTTCATGACAAGAATCATGATGACGTCAGCAAAGTCAAAAGGCGTAGCGATTTCGCGACAACAAACCAAAGAAGGCGCACAACAGGCAGTAGTGTCACGATTTTGCGATAGCAAGTATTACAAGGTGTACGATAGACAAAGGCGTAGCGATATCGTGACATGTTTGAGTTTCGTGCTAGGAAAGCTACAGAACAGTAGAGGTGGTTGAAGCCGACGGAGTTAACCTTTGCCGATGAAGTGAAAGGTTGTGCAGTCGATGATTGTTTTAAGGATTTACAACCGACTAAGATCATGAATTTTATCATGAATTATTGCTATAAAAGGAGGACTATTTTCGAGTTTCATGTGTTGAATGTGAGTGTTGAATTTGCGCAAGTGAAGTCTCGTCGTGCGCAAAGAGCAGTCGTATCGAATCGATCGAAGTGTGCGTTCGTAAGTGTGACCTTCGCAGAAGTAGAGAGAGAAGAAGAAGAACGATCGAGGAGAAGCAGACTGTGCGAAGAGGGTGTTGTTGTGATTGCACATAGGTGCATAAGTTGTTGTGCGATAGAGTGCTGCAGTGTTTGCAAAGACTGTGTAGAGATTGGAATTTGAACAAGGGCAGCTATGATTGCGACTGAGTTCACGCAGTCTATGTAAAGAAAGCAAGTGCACGAAGTAGATGCTGCTGTAATTGTGAATAGCTGTGAAGGACGAACTATGATCAATTGATGCTGTATATTTTATAAAGACTGTGCTATGTGTTTTCATAGAAACACGCGAAGTCTGTGCTACTGTGTTTTTGCAGAAACAAATAAGTTGATTGAGTGCTGTTGTATTTGCACAGTTAGTGAAAAATTGATTTCGACCAAGTGCAAAAAAGAACAGTGGAAGAGGACAGAATTGTGCTAGACCGAAGGACTGTGTTTGGTATAGAAAAGAGGACCAGCTTTGCAGTGACAGAGTTGAGGACAGAGATCTCCAGCCGAGAGCAGAGAAGACAGGTGTCTTCTGTGGACAGAATTCCACTTGCTAAGGGCAGAGGAGGTAGAGGTCTTCTAGAGGATCACCAGCAAAGTAGAATTAGGGGAAGGTGTCTCCTTTGAGCTGAGGCTCATAAACATTGTAATCGGGAAGGATTCCCAGAGGACTTTGATACAACTTTTAGAAGAAAAGTTTTATTCGTGGAGTAGCCCACCTTGGGTGAACCACGTCAAAATTGCTTTGTCTCTTTGTGGATTGCATTTTGTGCATTGTTTTGATATTACTTTTGCTATCTTATTCGCTTGTTAATGGTTTGAAAGTTGTATTGATAGATAAAGTTAAAATTGGTCTTATATTGTTCACCCCCCCTCTCAGTATAAGCTTGTGTTCTTCAACTTTTTCACAATAAAAGAACCCTTAAAAATAAATGCCTATAGGGTTTTGATCCATTGAGCTCACTGCTACAAATGGAACAACCATCCAATACACCATAGGTGCTAATGTGATCATAACACAAATTACAAGAGGTCTTGAATGTACAAGTTGAGATGTATTCCAAAAAACAACTGCCAATATTTGAATTGGAATGAATTTTCTCAATCTTCTCTAGTGTGAGTTTCAAAAGTCTACTGATTCAATCCTACAACCACCTTCCAAAAAGCAAATCACCTTGAAAACTCACCACTTCCTATGAAAAATGGAAGGGGAAGGGTTTTACAAAGATGAATAATAAATGATAAAGCAATAGAGAAGAGGACACTATGAGTTGAATGTTGTTCCTCCTATCCCTAAAAAAATAATGTAGTCATTGCTTTGTCTATGTTTTTGCATATACTAGAGGAATCAATAACTCATAATATTTTATCATCACCTCCTCGTGGGTTTGAATCCTACTCCTTTCTATCACTATAACCTCCAGTTGCATTAGGTAAACTTTTTTACATAGCCAATGGTGTTGGCATGAAACACCCTCTGGTACTACGAGGTCTAAGGATTTGAACTAGGGTCTCCACACTCCCACATGAGTGCTTTGACCAACTGGTCTGGCCCTCGAACCTCATTGTTTTGTCTATGTGGTGTGTACATATTTGCTATATTTTACAGATGAACAATACTAAGGTTGTTCACAAGAAATTATGAAGACAACACAAAAAGCACCAAAATAGATGGCACCAAAGGTATTGGCACTAAATTAAAAAAAAAAATTGAAACTTTTCAAAGAAATAACATAATAGATGACCTTAATCGTTAATGAAAATCAACTTCATCTTTTTTATGAGTGATATAGCTCTAGATTTTGATTTAATACCATGTTCAATTTTGTAATATTTTTTAGAATCATTCCAAAACATGCATTCACCACAATATTATATCAAAAATAAGAGAAGACAATTAATATATAGCAATAGTAAGTGCAGGTGTGGCTAGGCACTTACCGAGAAGAGACCTAGGTTCAAACCTTGGTGGAAGCCAACCCTTTGAAAAGGTAGTAGTCTACTCTGAATCCTTTGAGTGCATGCTATACCGACGATGATGGTACAGAATTTAAACGATCGATGGTCCCCATCTCACACTAGGTCAACAAGAATAAGACAAATAGGTTTGTTGGGAGCAATCCCTATGGTTTGAACCCGACACTGGCCAATTACTAAAAATAGTGGTTGTTACCAACTCTCCTATATAATCAATATATATATATATATATATATATATATAAATCAATATATATATATATATATATATATATATATATATATATATATAGTAAATGACATGAAGAAACAAAGGAAGATGACAATAAGAAGTATAATGTGGATGCTCACAGGTACCCCAATATATCATATTTTATTCATACTTATGATACAAATAGATCCTCATTGAGGGGTATTTATAGTGATAGCAAATCCCCAATGATATATTAACCTAAGGTAAATATAAACTTGACCTTGAGGTTAAACTTACAATAAAATAATAATAAAATACCCTTTAATTTAGGTTATCCAAAAAAGGTGGATTAACCAATACCACTAAGGGTGAAATATGAAAGGTGCCTATAAACTTACATAAATGAGGAATGTCTATATGCTACATAAATGGAATTCATAGGTACCTCATCACACATTTAGCCTTGGCTTAGACAAGATCAAACTACACATATTTTAACAATGGCCTATTACCTCATGGATGTTAAAAACTACTTTACTTTTACTTTCTTAAAGAAAGTTGTTTTGAATATTTTTATTATGAATTACCTTTGAAAATTCATGACTTTATCAAGTAAAGTCCCATGACAAGATTTGATTGTAGGACTAAAAATTCTTTAAAATATTTTCAACTAAAATAATAATAATTTGTAAGAGGAGGTTTGTAACAATTCTAACCTTTGGGTAAGACCTATGAGATATGTCAGATGTTTTTTCAGAGTTAGTATGGTAGTTTGGAATCAATTGAAAATGCTTGAAAACTGGTGGAAATATCCTAAAATTAAGAATAGGTTTTAAGCAATAGGACTGGTTATATTAGTCAAACAATGTAAAAGGCTTTTGGCCCTTTCAAAAATCCATCTTTTACTATATTAAAAAATGCATCTTATCAAGAAGCAATCTCAAGGTTTTGTAGTTATGAAGAGTGGTTTAAACATTTATTTTGTTCTTAATTAGATAAAAGGAATAATATTATGTTTATGGATGCCAATGGTTGTGTCAAAGGTTAAATAATGTATCACTAATAATGAATGTTATTGTTGTATGAAATTTTTAAAATCGTTTAAAAATACTTTAATGAAGGAGGTATTGTTTCAAGATAATTAAAGAAGATATATCAAGCAAAAATCTACGGATATGCAAATTACCAAAGATATATAGAAATGGTTTTCTAGATTAAAAAATAGTAAATGCCATTGAATTTTTATTTATAAATAGATACTTATGTAAAATGTGTAGGATATATATATATATATATATATATATACAATAGTTTTTCTTTCGAAATATATGAAAACAATCAAATAACCTATGACTATAATGAGTTAATGAGTGAGAGAAAGAATACATGGATGAACAAATCAAATATTAACCTAAATGAATGTCCAAATAATAATAAATATATAAAAATATTTGTCAATGAAAATTTTAGAATAACTATAAATAAGTTAGAAAGAAAGAGAGAACATTATCTTCCTAAATTTAACCTTATATTTATTTTCCATCAAAAGACCTATAAAGGAGCAAATATCAATTGTAGAGCAAAGATGTTCATGGCCTAATTGAGGATAAGTTCACACCCACTTAGATTTGAAACAAATAGATGAAAGAGAGAAAAACAAGAATGAGAGGAAAAAATATATACTTTTTGCACATTATGATCAATTGCAATAGAAAAATATTTTTTATTGGAATGCAAAGCATATAATTATATCCAAGCTAGCTATGATGATACTCTACTAGTGTTATCAGTGCATGATTTATTTGAAGAGGATAAAGTAGAGAAAGCAAAAGAATTCATTACCAAAACTAGTAACAAAAGATTAACATAGAAAGAAAAATAATTGGATCAGATTTTGTGTTTAATAATCATGTTTATTTGTAAAATTATTGTCCCATAGGTTGCTTTTGGTTCCTAATAATTTAAGCCTTGTAGGCTATCATATTAACGATGTAGTCTATTTTATGGTATAAACATAAAAACAATGATATCCCCATTAGTTTCAATGCATTTTCATATATATATATATATATATATATATATATATATATATATATATATTTTGATATTATTAAGGTTTTGTCAATAAAAACTACTAAATTTTAAATTTATAACTTTGATAAACTTTCTTTAATTTTCAAGTGATTACTTATGAATCATAGAGTGAATGTATTTATAGACATATCTAATTGTTAGAGACATAGTTGTTAGAGACTTATTTATAGATATTTTTAACAAAAAGATTTCTTATCTCTCCACTAAAAATAAAAGCTATAGAAAAAGTAGAATAATGATATAAATATTAATTGGTTATGTGATAACAATTCTTTAAAAGAGGTTTAAGCATTTAAATAGTAAATTAGAATGAAAAAGAAAGTTTATCATTTTTTATTTCTTATTAAATAAAAAGGTGAAATATTTCATAAACATAAAGGTCTTAAAAATTCTATACTTATGCATTTTTGCATAATATTTGGTCACATCATCATTTTAAAAAAAATTCAAGGAGTTTGGTCATTAAAAAAAGTAAGGATGTGTGAAAAAACGTCTAGGAGAAATAAAAGAGCATATTGTGCCAAATGGTATTTGGTGTAATGGCAGTTGCCTAGTTATTATCATCTGGTTGTGAGGTCGATTCCTTTTGTGTTTGTTCGAACGAATGCTGATATTTGTAAATATTTGTAAACAATGTTCAATATAAAAAAAAACGCATATTATAAGAATGCAACTAAAAATGAATTTAAAATTTATTTTAAGGATACATTTAAGATTTAAGACATGTAATTTACATTATAAGAAAAAATATTATTAATATCAATAATTTAAACTTTTAGTTTTTACTTTATAAAAATATATTTAAAAAAATTATTAAAAAATTTAAGGACAATGTTTCTTTCACTTGATAAATATTTATGAGGTAATAATATATTCATTATTTTAGGCTCGTATAGAGGGCATGTACCACCATAAAATATTTTACATGTACTGCATCTTATAATACATTGAATAATACACTAACTAAATGCATGAATAATGTTAAAAGTTACACTTAACTTTCACATGCTCTTTCACTCTTGTATTTAAATAACCCAACTTTAAAGGTTCACGTTGGGTACTCTAAAGTTACACCTTATGTGCACTTATACCTTATGCAGCTTTCACCATGAAACCATTCAACCTTTCACCATGAAACCATTCAACCTTGATGTCAATCCTTATTTAATCATTAAAATGTTTTTAGAATTTAAAAAGATAAAATAAATGTATTTATTTAATACTATACTTTTAAAGAGAACTGTAGGTTAGACAAACATAATAGAAAATATATTTTTTACATTTATGACATAATAAGGTTAATAAATATATTAGATCTATTCGAATGAAGTGAAAGTTCTAAGAAAATAAAATCACTATCCAAGAAATGTTAAAAATAAATATATAAATAAACAACTTGAAAAAGTTGATGATTTAAACCTATAATAGGATTTTTTTGGTAGATTGATAAATAGGTTTTGAAAGGGCCCCAAAACCTTATTACAAAAAGAATATTAATACAGTTGGATCAAAAACATAAAATGAAAAACTCAGCCATCCCAAAGGGAATATCCTAACAACACAATCAAAACAAAGCTGCAAGAATTACTCGGTACAACAAATAACCTGAATAAAAGCACAAGATACAAAACTGGTTCATCCCAAGGGGAAGATCCCAACAACATAGACATACAAAACCATAGGAATTAATTGGGACAAAAAGAACTATAAATGTTTGATCACAACAAAGAGATGATACAGTATTAATCATTGAAAACCTCCACTTGGGCTTCGTTGGTGTCGTCTTCATTCTTGAACAACTGCTTGAGTTGGTCGTGGAGCTTGTCCAAGGTTTTTGTAGCTTGGTGGTTTGTACAAGAAACCTTGGTGGTGTTGGCAACAATAGAGAGGTTGGCCATGAAGCTAGAGACATGACTGGGGATAGAATTCTGAAGCACAATAGTAGAGCTCTTCTTAGGCAAGTTTCCATCATTAGAATTATGTTCGGGGGACACCTTTGAGGGGGGCCTGTTGGTCTTTTTCTTCTTGGAGTGGCTAACACCCTGAGCCTTAGCTGAGCTTTCCTGATGTTTGAGCTATTTGAGAGACTGATACCTGAACTCAAACCCATAATAGTCGGACTCTTGCTTCACAGATCCAGGGGTCTTCACAGAACCAAGGGTCTTCAAATTTGGTTCAGGGGAGACATACTCGGGATCACCTTCATCACTGGGTACTTTATTGATAGGGTTAGTGTGGATAGGACTATCCTTGGGAGGATCAAAGGGATTACAGGATTTTTGGATCCTCAAAATTCAACTTGAGTTTACCCCAAAAGTTTGAATTTTTGGTGTCCTATGGTCTTTTCAAATTTGTAATACCCATTTGAGTTCTTTCCAATTATTGCAAATTTTTGATCCTTTTGAAGTCATATTTCACCCTCCAAAAAAAATAAAAGTTTTTATGTCACCAAGGTCAAGTCTTTGTTTTGGTTTTCCTAAGGTATTTTTGTCAATAAATGTTTGGCCTAACTTAGGTTGATGCAGAAGCCTATCTTCTGGAGGGCATAACTTTTGATTCGATTGTTGGATCAACTTGAAATTTTACAAAGATCTAGATAATGACAAAAATGATGTGGCTAGACCAAAAATAGGTCTATATTTCCATTTCAAGCCTTTTTGATTTTTTTTAAACCTTAATTCCTTCATCTTGTGCCCCAAAAATGAATTTTAGTGTTTTTTTAGAAAATTTTAAAAAATAATTACTTCTAGACATGGGTATGTGTTGATATTTTATAGAAGGCTTAATATGAGTGATATGGTGATGGGTTTTAATTATTAGGTCCATCCAAGACTTTTTGGTAACTTACTAAAAATAAGGTTGTTTTTGGCTGAAAATTGTAAATCTTCCAAAAATAGTAATTTCTTATCTTTAGGGCTTTAAGATGTAGGGTTTTGTTTTGGGGTTTCTCGCATTGTAAAAAGGAAGGAAAACCCTAAACCCTAAATCTAAAAACCCTAAACCCAAACCCAAAAATTCAAAACCCTAAACCCTAAAACTCTGGTATAGAGGTATACCAGAGTGCCCATCCTTGTCGGTTGTATTTTTCTTTGTGTCTTGTCTAGTTACCCTTTTTTCTTCCCCATTATTGTGCAGGTTTTTACTGAGGAGGTGTACAGTTTACTGATATCATTTCCAGTAATTGGGATCGAAATCCAAGAGGCTCTTTGTTACATCATTTGAACAAAGAGTTTTAGTTCTCTATTGCATCATTTGAATGGAGAACTCATTTGTATTTGCTTAGTGAGATCTAATTACACTGATCAAACTCCCATTGTAATGATTTATTGGATAATACAATCCTTCTTCCTCCTTTTAGTAGTTCTATGTGCAATTTTTCTTGTTGTCCTATTTACATGTTATATCATTTGAATTTGTAAATGGTATCTTCTTTCACTGGCATGCTTAATCACCTTTGTTGAATTATTTGAATGAATGTGGTTGGCTCAGTTTTATCTTCTCCATCCTCTCTTCAACATTTTTTAAGTTTAGCTACAATTGCCAAATGAATAAGGCACTAGTCTACTTTTTGAATCACTAGCTGGGAGTTACTTCGAAGCTTGGTCAACTTTTATGTTGTAGTTTTATTTTATTTTTTGTAATCTAGATGAGCATGAGCATATAAGAAATATTGTAGGCTCACCTCTATGGTTTCCTTACCTTTTTTAGTCTGTCTAGAGTCTTAGGGTATATTTTATTGAGTTAAAGAGGTGGATTCACCTGAATCCACAATATTTATTGGATCAGGGAAGTTTTGCAGCATGACAAATCTATAAGGCTACAGGAATTTCCTCCAATAAGGCTATACCAACATTTTTTGCATGTTCTTCAAAGGGTATGCTTATACAGGATAAGGTGTAGGCCTTGGTGGGTTAGTTGGGTTGAATTCTTCTTCCTCACACTATCAATGAAGAGCTTTATGGATCTATAAAAATAATTAATAATGTTGATAATCTTAATATCCCTAAGGTGGTTTAAAAAGGTGAGGTGGAAACTATGTAAAGAGAGATTAACATTATCAACAGTCAGGTCTTACATGATAGGTACCATTACCTGGTCCTAGGGAGAAGGTAGGGAATTTATCACAATACCCCAATTTTTCCAAACAAGATTTTTACCTTTGTTGATGAAGTCTGTTTCCACCGTGAAAGAGTGTCTATTTCGCCTGATGGTGTACCTGTCGATTGGAAACCTTGAAAATTCGACTAGCATGTGAACACTAATGTGGAACTCCAGACCCTGAATGACAACATTCCCTTTGTTCCACATTTGGACTATGCCATTGGACACCTCTTCATCGTTGCCACTAAACCTTTTCAAGAAGGGGATGAAGCCATGGTGACCCAAGGATATATTCAATTACAAGGTCAAGTTGGAGGGTATTAGGCTCAAGGAGGGCCATGGGAAAATTATAGGATATGGACCAAGGAAAGGGAACACAAGCATGTAATGAAACAAACCATTCCAGTCTCTGGATTTATACGTGTCAAGCATACCAAAGGTTCTGGATTGAGAAGAATCTGGTATTTATTGCATGCATTAGGAAGTGGAAGGGATTGGTTCATGTGCCCTAGTGTGATGAATGCTCCTCATATGGGAAAGGTAGCAACAAGGAAGGTTTAAGTCATCATTCACATTAGTAGTGTTGGATAAAATGGTGTCTTGGAAATAATTACAATTAAAGGTGGAAATCAAAAAACTATGGCCATAGAAGGCACTGATGACTATAACTAAGGAGGCACGTGGATGGTCGCCAAAAACAAGTTTACCAAAGGGGGTTGGTGAAATAGACATGGCCATACGAGAGAGGGAAAAAGGGTGATTAAGGTGGATGATAGAGTAGGTGATGTGGATTTGGGGATAGCAGGTAGTCATGTGGTAGGGAAGAGGATGACATGGATTAGGTAAGGTGACCCAGGAAGTCAACATTTGGGCTATAATTGCAAATAAGTGGTGTGAACTAATCATGAGTAAGAAAATTCAAGATTGACCAAGGGTGATGCATCCAACTCCGATGGCCATGAGGAAGGATTCAAAAGGATGGTGTCCAATCATATATGGAGGCATCAATGAGGGGTTGGAGAAAGTTATTATTCCAAATAGTGAGGGACTCTTGATTGGATCCCAAATTAGCCAAAGAGTCGACCACTCGATTGGCTTCCATGAAGATATGTTAAATGATGGTTTCAGGGTGGTGGTGAAGGAGTATTTTGACCTTGGATATGATATTGCTAACTCTCCAAAATGGGGGTTTTCCCCTTATAGTGTAATTGATACATTCAAAGAGTCACCTTTTACAATGAACCTGCACTAAAGGTTGTTCGCAATGGATAGGCCCCAGAGGAGAGCTCTGGATTCTACAATATGGTTGGTTTGGATACCTAAGTTTTTCACAAAGGTAATGATGATTTTGCCATTATGGTCTCTGATAACACCACCTCCTCTGGCTCTTTTGGGATTTCCTTTGGAAGATCCATAAAAAATTAAACTTTAGCTAGCTTGCAGGTGGGGGGCTCCATTTAGAATTAGCTTTATTACTAGCTTGAGTTGAAGATTTGGAAAGATTTGACGATAGGTTGAGAGATGCAGCAATGGTGGTCTCAATACCAAGGTTAGGAGCTTGATAAAAGGGTATGATTTGAGAATTTTTGATGTCAAAACAAAGCATTTTCATGCCAATAAAAATGGGATCTTTGGAAAGGTTGGAAAAGGCTCTATTATTGCACTCAAGCCACACATGCCAAAGGAAGTGATGAAGGCAGAAGGTCCATAAGGACTTGAGCCTAGTATTGTGGAAGGGATTAGACCATTGAATAAAGAAGTCCATAAGAGAATTGGAATAGACCCAATAAATACTAAAGGTGGTTAAGAGAAAATTGAGGATTGTTGTAGAGAATTCACACTCAATGAAGAGATGATGGGTGGACTCCCATGCAGATAAGCACAAGTAGCAGTGGTTTGGATGATGACACCATGTTTGATAAGATTTTAAATGGATAAGATTCTATTTTGAGTAGCCAACCAGGAGAAAAAGCTAACTTTAGGAATAATATTTTTCTACCAAATGATATTTATTGAGATTGGATAGGTATGGGTAGCTTCCTGCAACATATAAGTAGACTTGATAGTAAAGAGGCCACTATCACAATATTTCCAAATGGGATGGTTAGGAGGTTTCACGATGGGAATAACACATGAATTGAGTAGGTGAGATAGGGACATGGATTTTGGTGATAGTTCTCAGCTGATATTGATGAGTGGGATGGGTTTCCATTATGGATGGCCTTGAGCATACATGATGAAGTTGGAAACTTTGTTGCCAAAGAGATGATCCATGAGAGGTTTGAGGTCAAAAATTTGAGATCGTTAAGAAGAGGATGATCGCATGCCCAAGGATATTTCCAAAATTCAATAGGTTAACCATATTCAAGCTATCATATGGTTCCTTTTTGAATAATGAATTTATACTGGATGACCGAATTCCATAAGGCAGATCCAGGCTATGGAACTCCTTCATCCATAAAACTATGGTGCTGGAGATATTTTATTTTTACTATGAATACCCACTCAATGTTAGCATTGGTGAATATATTACAAGCTTGTTTTTCTATGAGGGCCATGTTCATATTGTTGATCCCCCTGAAACCCATGCCTCCTTGTACTTTAGTAGAGCAAAATCGATCCCAGGCCATCAAAGGGAACCTTATTTTGTTATCCGGACCTGAACATAGGTTTCTATTTTGGATTTGCTCAATTGTGGTGCGCACAACTATAGGGGCTTTGAAAATGGACAAGAAGTAAACAAGTTTGCTTTGAAGGTAGGCCAAGATGAGAGTTGCTTTAGCATCTTGGATTTTGTTGAAGTGTTATATGGTTGTTTATAAATGCTGATTTTGTTAAGATATTGTGTAAGACTAAGAGGACTTAATAATAACGAGATTTTAAAAACTAATAATATATTTTTACTTTTTTAATAAGGTATGTATGCTGTCTATTGGGGTAATTTTCATTAACATTACAAGACATCATATTATTTTTATTATATTGTTGTCAAGTTAATTAAACTATATACAACTTGTTTTTTATTAAAGATATTATTTGTTTTCCTTCTTATCAAATTATTTTTCCTATTCCTCGAAATACTAATTTTTTGCAATCAAATCCTTGATATCATTTACATTAAGAGAAAAAACTCAGTTGACTAGTTGCCTTCTAAAAATTAAAATTTTCCAAGATAAAAATCAACATTGCAAATGGTTACAGTATTAGTTACCTAGTTTTCTTTTCTATAATTATTTTGGCTATAGAAGCCTATAAATTCTCTACTGCCTCCTTTTTTAGGGGTCTTATTAATGCCCCTAATATTCCACGATATCATATCATTATATTTTGTTTTTAATTTGTGGCCATAGCCCTACTTTTTGTTAACACTTACAATACTTGTTTTTATTTTCTTATATAAATATCCCTTTGAGTTTTCTTTTCTCTTTGTTTTTTATTTTTAGGTTTTTATCTTCTTTTTAATTACAACCAACACTTTCATCTTTATCAATCTCTTCAATTTTTTTATATTTGTTCATCATCTATAGGTTTATCTTGCTCTAAATGATTTGAAATGCAAGGAATAACCTCAAAAGCACTTTCTTCTTTATGTTTCCTTGGAAACACTAAAGTGAAATTATGTTTCTCCATATTAATTAACTCCATGTTTTTCCCTAAAAATCCTAAATTACTATAGATATCCTCTATCCTCATTTCTTTATTATGCTACTCTTAAAGTGTAAGGGTTAACCTCTACACTATTTTTTATTTTTATTGAAGGAAGAGAATTTTATACTAGAGGAAATGAAGGTGATTTATCTTGAATAAACTTAATTTTTATACCTCCTTTATTTAAAAATGTCCTTCACATTTTCCTTTACTCTAATTTCTTTTGAATTTGAACCTGCGCATTGTACTTCCTCATCTCTTGTATCCTTCTTATTTTCTTCTAATGCTTGATTCATGTGAACTATGATGACCTTTATCAATTGATGTCATAGATAGAATTACTTTATTTTTTTGGGGGAGTGGAATATCCTTGGTCTAGTCTAAGTTCTACTACAAAATATCTTCTTTCTTCATTCTAAAGTTTATCTTATGATCATTTTTTGGTCTCTTTCTCCATCATTTTCACTTTGCAATTTCTTGCCTTGTGTTCAATCTCATAACATTTATAGCATCATAATGCAATATTTTCTTAATCCACTTGTTGATCCTATTATCTTGATTAGGATTTAATATTAGTATATTGTGGCAAAGGTTTTGAAATATCCATACCAATACATATTCATGTATATACATCATGCTTTTGATCCATATTAGTTGATCTCTCCTTCATGAAATCTCTTAAGGTATTTTCAGTATTCCTCAAAATATCCTTATTGATAAATTTATATGGAAGTAAAATTTTTTTAAACCTACCCAGGTGTTGTAGGTGAGTTGGAGAGGAGAGGGCAATCCTCCAAGGGAGGTCCCAGGTTCGAATCTCCACCCTACCAAAAAGCTGAATTGGGTACCCAAAATCCAATTGATAATGTTGGTACGGGCAGGGCTGCAGGTGCGACCCTCGGGTGACTTTGACGGTGTAGAACCCCCTGTTCATGGTCTCTTAGACCAAGGCGGCCCCGTAAGGGGTTTTTCACTTAAAAAAAAAAAAAATTCTAAACCAAAATTGAAGCTTTTTAAATAGTTTGTCTCAATAGAAAAGTTCTCACTCTATGGTATTAAATATACAACATTTTCCCCCTAAATGATGGGTCATCACCATTATTTATTCCTAATTTTTAAAATTGAAATATGATAAGGATAATATATTTAATAATAAAAGTCATGAATAATTTGAATTCAATCCCCACATCCACTTGATCCAATTTTGAATCTTTAAAAACCTTGGCCAATATCCTTGGAACTTACATATTAACCCTTTTTTTTTAAGAACTATTATATCATTCTTGATCATATCATCCTTGACAATCACTTTTGGTTTAACATTTGCTACCTAGATAAAAATTGTCATATGTTCACTCTTCTTCTTATATTCGGCTTGGGCATCCATAGTTCCAATTATGCCATTGTTACTTGCCATTAGGGCTTTCAAATTTGACTTTCCTTCAATGTTACCTAGATTTTCCTAATATGAATCCTTTATTGAATTTTCCCAATGATCTAAAGCAAGAAAATACGGCTCCTTACTTACACTTGCTTCCTATTTACAATTTCTCCGCTCTTCACCAAAAATCTAAAACAAGAAAAGGTGATGCTAAATCCCACTTACACTCACAATGAGATTGAAACTCATTAATTGACAATATTAATTTTCAAACTTTCATATTAAAAAACTAATCAAAGAAAATCTAATAATAAGTAAAAGGTTACTTTATATTATCAAATTTTAAACAATATTTTTTATAACTTAAAACACATTTCAATATATAATGGGGACATAGACAATAAATTATATATCTCATCAATTTTTTTTTGGAATTTTAATAAATTAATTATTTGATAATATAAGTTACCAAATAAAATCTTTTTAAATTTGGCTATAGATTATGTTTTCTAATATTGTTGCATAACATTTTTTAAAAAGTTTTAAAAAAGAATTTATGTAATAATGTTTATTAATTTTTATGTGATACATGTTTATTTAAGTTTTATATTAACAAAATTTACATTCTTTTGAAATGCCAATTAAGACAAACCCTTTTTGAATTGAGCTAGAAGAAAGTTGCATATTTTTCTTATTTTAGAAAGCAATCAAGTGTTATAGGTGTGACTAGGAAGCAAAGTGCAAGCATGGAGTGAGTGTAACTTCTTATTGTTTCATATTTAGGAAAAAAACAAAAGCTTAAGGATTCATGTGAAGAAAATGTAGGTAGCATGGAAATAATTTAAAAAAAAAAATCCTTAAGGTAAGGTTGCCCTAGTTGAATGTAAGGATACCCTATTTGGAAGTATGGATGCCTTAGCTAGTGAGATATAAGAAAGTAATTATTTGTTAGTTACCTAAGGATATGAATGTGGGGGATATAATATAATATTGTATTATGGCATGAGTGATACATAAAATTATAATAATATATAACATAGTCTCATATTATAATATTATGCACTTTGTAATTCATTGAAGGTAAGACATCACATTTTTGTATAAATAGAGATATACCCCCAATTATAGAAGTCATATGAAGTGTTCTTGGTAAGAGTCTTGGCTCGTGGAGTTGGAGATCTTATGAAATGATTCCTTTTTTAAGGAGTATTCTTGGTATTGCCCTACCTAAAGGATATTATTTATCTCTATTTATTGTGTGGATTGTTATTGTAGAATTTATTTGTAGATGCATGTTTGATATTTTTACATATTGATGAATCATTTATTGCTAATTAGAAGAGAGATTCATAACATTACTATTGAGGATTGTTCATATGCATTATATTTTCTAGGAAAATATAAAGAAGAAATTTGAGGCTATTCCTTGTATTTTAGATTCTTTAGGGTAGCATAATTTTTATAAGATAAGTCCTATTACAAACAATATAAAAAAATAGAATTGATAAAGATGAAAGTGTTGGTAGGAATGAAAAAATGAGATGAAGTTCATAAAAGCATGAACACAGAGAAAAATAAACTCAAAGGGATATCACTTTGAGAAGCCAAATAAAAATATCATAGGTGTTAACAAGAAGTTGGGCCAAGCCCACTAATAAAAATAAAAAGTGATGAGGAAAATAATATCATGGAATATTAGGGGTATAAATAAGACCCCTAAAAAAATATTTATTAAGGAATTAATAGGTTGTTATAGTATTGAGTTTGTTTCAGTATAACAAAAAATATTAAGTGTTGAGGAATATAAGGATGCTTTTAAAAAGATTTGGAAGAGGGGGGATTTTCTAGAAATTTCTTCTATAGGAGCTTTTTAGCAATATTTTAATAGTATGGGATAAATGCAAATGGGTTGAACAATTGTAAAAAGCAAAAAGTAATTGGGTTGATGGACTATTTTGTGGGAAAGAAGAAAACATAAAAGTTGGTGTTGTAAATGTCATGGTTCAACTTACTCCTAAAATATATTGGAAGCATTGGTGAAATGCTTCAATAAAATTTTTATTGATTAGGATTGTTTAAATACATAAGGTATTTTTGAATATGGTATAATAAATTCTAAAAATACAAAGACTACTTGTAAGCATCCATAACTAACAATTAACTCATGAATCCTACATTGAGTGGTTGCAACCACTCAACTTATTATGATGCTAACAAACTATGATGATAATAATTTCCTAAAATTCCCCCCTTATTACATCATAGTTTATAGTTTCTTAGAAATAAAATCTTGAAATACCTCAAATTTAACACATGCAAGTGACTTGGTGAAGATGGATGTACATTGTTCCTAAGTAGGAAAAATTTGAGCTGAATATTATGTTGTTGAACATGTTCACATATGAAATCGCATAGAACTTAAATGTGTTTAGTGTACTTATGAAACACTAGATTATAAACAATCTTGTAAACATCTTGATTATCATGGTACACTATTTTTGGTTTAATTTGTGGTACTCTCATCTCTATTAACATATGTTTCAACCATATTGCATCATGGATAGCTCCTCATGCAATACAATATTCTACTTCTATGGAAGTTCAAGTGACTATTATTTCTTACTTCCCCATGATATAGGTCTAGATACTAGAAATAATTTATAACTAGAAGTATATATTTGATCATCAATACATCCTAAATAATCTACATGTATGTAGCTAGTTAAGAAGAATTGATTTCTCTTCTTATATTCTAAACCATACTCAATGGTACCAAATACATATCTTAATACCCATTTTACTTCCTTCCAATGAGATACTTTTTGTTCTTGCATGAATCATGAGAGGTAACTTATTACAAAGTTAATATTTGACCTAGTGATTGTTACATAAGTGATATTTCCAACCAATTATTGATAGAGTTGTATTCACTATGGAGAGAAATCAAATCATAAGATTTGTAGACCTAGTTCCATAGAAGTTGTTATGGAATTACAATCATTCATCTGATATTTCTCAAGAAGTGTCTTGGCATATTTTATTTGTGAGACAAATATATGGTGATGTGTCTACCACACCTCCAATCCTAGATAATAGTGCAATAGTCCAATATTGGTCATGTCAAATGAGTTTTTCAATTCATCCTTTGTTGCAAGAATTATTTTCTTATAACTACTTGCGATGACCAAATTATATAAATATATAATAATGATCACAACATCTTCCTTGCTCTTTATGATATAGATTTGGATCATATTGGCTTCTCTAAAACCATGCTTTTCAAAATATTTATCTATTTTTATATACTAGGCTCAAGGATCCTATTTGAGACCATAGATAGATTCAATCAATTTATGCACCTTTGTTTCTTATCTAGGTGAAACAAATACCTTTGGTTTATTCATGTAGACTTAATTTATGTCTCTATTGAGAAAGGTAATTTTGACATCCATTTGATAAATACTCCATCTAAATTGCGTAATTAGAGCAAAGAGCATTATGGTGGTCTTTATCTTAGTTATAGGTGCAAATAATTATTTATAGTTTATGCCCTCATTTTGTGCATATCCCTTGGTTACAATTTATGTCTTGTATTTATCAATACTACCATATAACTTATATTTGGTCTTGAAGATCCATTTGCATCCAATGGTCTTCTTCCTTGGTGGAAGATCAACAAGTTGCCAAGTCTTGTTCTTCATTAATGCTTGATATTTAGTGTCCATAGCATCCTTCCAAGACTTAGACTAAAGAGCTTTCTAAATTTTATATGGTTGAAAATATTGTATAATATTGCTCATTAGGGCCATATTTTCCTTATCACGAGCCATACTACATGCCCTTGGTCCTATGGTAGATGTGTCTAGAACTCCATCTATCCTTGAGGCTCTTAATGTACTAGTGTACCACTTTGGTACTTTTCGTAAGTGATGTGGTGGACCAAACTAGTCTACATCACTATCATTATTGTCTTCATAATTGTTGTCCCCAAAACCTTTCTCATTAACATATTTATATTCTTCATCACTTTAAAGTACTACTAAAATGGAATTGGATGAATATTCTTATGGAGAAGATGAGAGAGACTTATTCTTCTCATAAAAAATGAGACCATAGCTAATATACAATTTCTTGGTAGTTAGAACAAATAATATATAAGCTTTCTATTCATAATTATAGACTAATATAATGTATTTACAAGAATTATAATCCAATTTTTATCTCTTCTCCTTTGGGATTTGCATATATATTGTACAACCAAGAACATGAAGATAAGATATTGATGGCTTGTATCAATTCCATGCTTCTTTAAGAGTGATATGATCAAGTGTTGTAGTTGGGGTGTGCTTGAGCAAGTAAACCATAGTATGCACTACTTCCAAACAAGAAGGTTTAAGTTGAGAAATTTTGAACATGTAATGAACCACTTCCATGATGGTTCTATTCTAACATTCAATGCCACCATTCTACTGTGGTGTTTAAGTTATTGTCAATTTTTGATGAATGACATATTTCTTCAAGAAGGTAAAAACTCGATGCTAGTAAACTTCCCTCTTAATATAAACAAAGTGCATGGATTTTATGACCTATGAAGATCTCAATTTGAGCCTTAAACTCTTTGAAGTCATAAAAATTTGCATCCTTGTTATACAAGAAAAATACCCATATTTTTCAAGTATGATGATCATCAGAGAGTTAAAAATATTAGGATTCCTTATAGCTTGGAGCCATGGATCCATAAAGATCAATATGAACTAGATTAGAAGGCTCCTTGACTTGAGATTATGAAGAACTAAATAGAGTTTGATGTTGCTTTCTAGCTAAGAAACAAGGGAAAATTTGAGTATATTTCTTCAAGAAAGGAATACCTTGGACAATGTGCTTATTTTGAAGTGCAATAAGATAACCAAAAGTAAAATGGAAATATTTCCAGTGCCAAAGTGATGTAGAAATATCAAATTCAACAATTAATGTTTTCTTGCCATAATGTACTATAGTGAATTCTCACTGCACTAATGATTGCTTAACCAAAGTTAAAAGTAGTTGAGAAGCAAAATATTAGATCTCAAAAGATTAGTTCACAAGTTCTCATAAGCACAAGAAGAAAAATTTTGAAAATCATAAGTTTTAAAAGGATCGAGGAAAATAGGGAACAAAAGCTCTAACGATTGGTAAATCACATAAGAGGATGATAGTTAAAGTTTAGAGGATGGGGGAAAGACATAAATCCTAAAAAGATATGGAAACCCAATAAATTAGTTAGCACATTAAAACTAGAAGTGATAGGAGCCATGGTAGGAGAAAACCTTAAGCCAAGTGATATTAATTTCCCATACTCAGGCTCTAGGAATCCCTAGAAAGAGTAGATGGTAATAACAAAGGCAAGAGACTATCCATGGACTCCAAACATTTGAAATTAATGATGTTGGATATAAAAATACTAAAAGGACACATCATGTTCATTCAAGACATACCTGACACTAGATACAACAATAATCTTGACATCTCTACAAGATTTTGGAGGGAAAGCCTCCCTAATTGTAATCTATAAATAGGAGTAGTATTAGCCTTATAAAGGATAAAAAAGTTTACATTTATAGTATTTTGTAAGCTTTCCTTTCATTTCTTTTTGTAGAGCAATCGAATCCTAAGTAGCTTGTGGGAAAATCAAACCCTTGCTCTAGCATAATCTTTGTAAATTTTATTTGCATGCATATATATATATATATATATATATATATATATATACATATATACATATATATGTACATATATATGTATATACATATATATGTATATATATATATATATACATATATATGTATACATATATATGTATATATGTATATATATATATATATATATATATATATATATATATATATATATATATGTATATATATACATATTCATATATATATATATATGTATATATATGTATATATACATATATATATATATATATGTATATATACATATATATATATATATATGTATATATACATATATATATATATGTACATATATATATATATATATATATATATATATATATATATATATATATGTATATATATGTACATATATATGTATATATATACATATATATATATGTATATATATATATATACATACGTATACGTATACGTATACGTATACGTATACGTATACGTATATATATATATATACATATATATACATATATATGTATATGTATAAGACGTATATGTATATGTATATGTATACATATATATATATATATATATATATATATATATATATATATATATATATATATATATATATATATATATATATATATATATATATATATATATATATATATATATATATATATATATATATATATATATATATATATATATATGTATATATATATATATGTATATGTATACATGTATATATATATATATGTATATGTATACATGTATATATATATATGTATATATATATATATATATATATACATATACATATATATATATACATGTATACATATACATATATATATATATATATATACATGTATACATATACATATATATATATATATATATACATGTATACATATATATATATATATATATATATGTATACATGTATATATATATATATATATATATGTATATGTATACATGTATATATATATATATGTATATGTATGCATATACATATACATATGTATATGTATACATATACATATATATATATATATATATATATATATATACATATATATATATATATATATTGGAGGCCTATGCATCAATTTTTGGACTAGTCATCTATGGTTATCTCAGTAACCCATCTTTGTATGTGTGTATGGGAGGCCTACACATTAATTTTTAGACTAGCCATCTATAGTTATCCCACTAACCTATCTCTATGTGTGTTCATGAGATGGTAAAACTCATTTGGGCTTATATATTTCAAGAAGAGGAAGTATTCATCACTGGAACATAGTTTTTAGGCCTATTATACAAAAATATCTTAGAATATATTTGGGGCATTAGCATCTTGGTAGCTTAAATTTTTCTTTTATTGAGTTTTTTTTTAATTTTATATCTCTCATCCCTTTTTTACCTAAGTTCAAATGCTCCTAAAGATCACATCATATTAAGGATCCAACATTTTAAAAAATCTCTAAGGTCCTTGATTGAGCCAAACCCCATGCTCTTAGCTAAGGCACTATTATGTTTCTCCGTGTGAGGTTTGATTGTTGTGACATGGACAATCAAATATGATAATAGTTTAATGGTATGCCTAGTGGGACACAAATGGTATATAATTGGTCTCATGATCACAAGTTAGGTTAGACTTGATGAGGGTCTATGTATAATGCTTCTTATTGAAGCATCATTATAGTCACTTGGCAACTCCACTATATAATGAACACCACAAGAGTCCACTAATGAAGATACTAGATTGATGTTTTGGTGAAGGCCTTAGTCTATCTACTTCTAGAGCACAAGTTGCATTCACCTAGTGACTCTGCTACAATCCAAAGGACCATTAATTCCAAATATGGTCACTCAATTGCATATACTATCCCATACCTAGGAGGATAATATCTCGCTATGACCTCTAGAATCATTAACCATTTAGAAGAAACTCCTTGAATAATTACTAGAAATATTTCCAAAATACATTTATGAAGGACTATTAAACCCATTGGAGCACCTATGGGAGATGGTCTTCATCTACCAAAAACACTATATTATAGAGCAGGATGTGGTTATAAGACTATTGGTGGCTTCATTAAGAGGTAAGGATCAACAAGGATATGACTCCCTTATCCCTCACTCCATTGTTATCTAGGACCAAATTGCCATCCTCCTAATGTAAGAGTTTGAAGTAGAAGCCTAGACCTACCAAGAAATCAAATATAGGATAAAGACCAATGAGAGATCCTTATACCAACTCATCTACCATCCAAAATTTCTAAACATGACCTTGCTTATAAAATAGACATGGAGGAATTTAATCCCTATCAACCTCAATCTTCAAAAGCATATACTTTCTATGGAGAAGAGTCCCAACCATCTACACTTGTCAACATGATGGAAGACCATTCAAAGGACATGGAAAAAACCAAGAGGTAAGCAATGGGATACCAATATATACACATAATTTTTTGTAGCTCCAAGAGCCCTTAAAAAACCATTGGATAGTCCTAATAATGTCCAAAAAATACGATGAAAGGAGCCATAAAAATATTGAGTTATCCATGCCAAGTTCCAATAACATTCTTGTCCTGGGGACTCATTGCTCGCCAAGGCTAACCGATCAATGACCTTGGGAGATGACAAGTCACATGTTCAAAAAATAAACACATGGAAGTCGTGGAATTTTGAGTCACCATGGTTTGGACACTATAGATTATAATAAAGGAGTTGCACATAAGTCCCTTGGCACATAGAAATGCACCAATTGTTTTTGTAAATAACTAACATCTATCAATAAAGTTGATAAAGCTATGATGGTGTGTATAAGGAAGGTGGATTTGTGTACTTCCAATAAAATACACCAAAGAGACTACATTGGTTAGAAGGATTGAAAATCATCAGCATAGTTGGAAAATAACAAATAATCATGCCATCACTAATCTAATTATGGTAAAGAAATTGTAATCTTGTTAGGGAGGATGGAATCAAAGAGGAGAAATTAACAATAAGTTACAAATAAAATCTTACCCTTATCATTCCATTAGGCTAAATGCAAGTTATATTGCCAAAATTTCATGGATTTTCCAAAGCATTCAAGAGTAAGACTCACCCATCAATAAGAGATTATCTCAATTTTGTAACAATTGTAGATATTTGAAGACTGCTCCAAGTTTTCCCACTTCTTCTTGACTTCATGCCCAATGGACAAGTCAAATTTTCTTTCTAGGTTATTTATATTTATCAAGATGAAGATCCCCTATGAGTTGCTAGAATTATAGTGAATTCTCACTACACTAAAAAAATGTCCTTAGCAGAGGTAAAAGAAGTCCAAAAGAAAAAGATCATATGCTAGAAGATTAGTTCAAAAGTTTTGATAAGCACAATAAGGAAAATCTCCAAAAAATATAAGTTTTAAAAGGATCGAGGAAAAGAGGGAACAAATAATTTAATGGTCAACAAAGCACATAAGATAGCCCAGGATCAAAGGAAAATCTTAACTAGAAATTGCAAGTTCAAACAATAGTCAAAAGTTTTAGGATGGGAGAAAGACAAAACTCCTAAAAATATATGGCAACCTAGGAAATTAGTTAGTGCATTAAAAGTATAAGTGATAAGAACCATGCTAGGAGAAAACCGCAAGCCAAGTGATATAATTTTCCCATGCTTAAATTTTAGGAATTCCAGAAAGGGTAGATAGCAATAACAGAGGCAAGAGAGCATCCAAGGACTCATAACACTTGGCATTAATGATGTTGGATTTAAAAATCTTAAAAGGATATATCAAGTTTAGTCAAGACAAGACCCAACACCAAATACAACAATAATATTGATATATCTAAAATATTTTGTTGGGAAATCCTCCCTAATTATAATCTATAAATAGTAATATTATTCTTGTAAAGGATTTGCAAGTTTATAGTTGTAGTCTTTTGTAAGATTTCCTTTCATTTGTTTATATATAGCAATTAGATCTTGAGAAAATTATGGGAAAATTGAACCCCCAATATAGGCATCATCTTTGTAAATTTGGTTTACATGCATATATATTGAAAGCCCACATGTCAAAATTTAGACTAGCCATCTATGGTTCTCTTGCTAACCCATATTTTTATGTGTGTATGTTCTCAAAGTTTACTTGTTATTTTAGGTTTTATTTTTCATATATGAGTTTATGAGAGGCCTACGCATAAATTTTTAGACTAGCTATCTATGATTATTACAATGACCTATCTCTTTGCATGCATGTGTGCTAGTAAAACTCATTTATGCTTATTTGTGTTGAGGAGAGGAAGTATTCATCATTGGAACATAGCATTCAAGCATGTTGTGTAGAAATATCATAGTGGATATTTGGCACATTACCACCCCAATAACTTAAGTTTTTCTTTTGTTAAGTTCTTTTTTATTTTTTATCTCCCATCCCTTTTATCCTTGAGTTCAAGTGTGCCTAAATATCACATCATAACAAGGAGTCGGCCTTGTAAAAACTCTTAGAGACCCCCAATAAAGACAAATTATATTCTCATGCCTGAGGCCCTATTGTATCACTATGCATGAGGCATGATTGTTCCAACTGAGACAATCAAAGAGGACAACATGTACTATATGAAGGTAAAAAAAAATTCCTATTCTTTTACCATGTGCAATAATCATAAACTTTCTAGCCTTGTTGTAAATGAGACATATCTTATAGTCCTATCATTTGTCAAACTCAACCTTCAAATTATGGTCGATTAATTGATTGATAGAGAGAAAAATCTTAGTGAGTCCTCGAACATATAATACTTTTTAAATCTTGAATATGTGTGACCCAAGTCATAAATTGACATCACCTATGCCTTTGATGTCATAGGATGTGTCATCATCTAGGGAATTTTCATGTACTAGAACAATCTAGAGTTCAAAACTAGTATTTTTGGTTGGTCATGTTAGCATATATTATATTTAGCAAAAATAAGCGTAGAGCACTTCTCCAATTAGGGGTGGTTGATTCAGTTGGATAGTTTATTAATGAACTTGGCATGTATTTATTTCAAACATCAACCTTCAATCAAATTGCTTCATGTTTTATAATATGGAATTGGAGCTAGGTGGAAGAACATTGTAGGAGGAAACAGGCACAGGCAGGTAGAGAAGGGCGTAGCCCAACACAAGTATGCTTCCCCAGGTGGATGCAGGTGTGCATGCTTCACACAATCAAACATGAACTAGAAAACTGATGTAGACCTGACAACCAATGCAGACCTGACAACCCTCCCTTGACTTGACCCGGATGTGATGGCCAAGGTAGATAGTGGTTGGTGTAGACACAGACTAAACCAATCAAAATGGAACCTGACACAACACGTAAACCAAACTAGAACCTGACATAGTATGCAGATCGAGACCGTATGAGTAGAAACTGACTAGATGCTGACTAGACTATGGAAACTTGGAAGATAGTGATACTATGGACACATGGTAGACAATGAGACTGTGTACATGTGGCAGACAACAAGGCATGGACAGTGGACACGTGGCAAATAGTGTTTGGATGGTTGTGATATGTGGCAGTTTGTAGTTGGGTTTCATAGTGAGTGACAAAAGGCTAGGGGGAGGGGTGACTGCCCGAAGTTAGCCACCTTCAAAGGTGAGCCTTGATCCTTTTGAACTAAGGTAAACGCATCCTCCTCATGTGTGTGGGACAAATCCCATGTTATTTTTTTTAAATAGTTTGGTCGCACACACTATAAAGCAAAGACGATGGCTTTCCTTTCCAAGCCATCTTGGTAGTGTGCTTGGTCAAGTGTGATCGTTTGTGTGGACGAGTTCCATGGTTCGAATCCCATGGAGGGATTCACCACAAAAAAAAAAAAATTGCCCCCCTCATCATTTTTTCTGTGCAACATTTTTTTGACGCAACAATTTTTACTCAACAACTTTTTTTTGTTGATAACTTTTGACAATTTTTGCCTAACCTATTTTTGACCTAGGAGGGTCATTTTTTTGTTAAAGGAGGGCAGAGGAGCATTTTTTCTTCCACTAGCCAGAGGAGACACCATTTTTTTGAGGTATTTTTTTCGTACTTCAATTTTTCCTTTCAAAGCAATTTTAGAGGGATAAGATTTTTTTGGAATTTGAAAGGGTCCCAATACAATTTTTTAATCCTTTTTTATTTTGAAACAAAAAGGGGGATCACAAGCATTCTTTTTGCAAAATTATAAGACAAAGGGGGGAAGAAAAATTGTTGATTTGAAAAGTGAATATCTTCATTGTAAAACTGGTATTGTAATAGGTGCGGTGGTAACCGACACCTAGAGTGTTTAAAATTTTGTGGGCACTTGTGATTGTTTTTGCATTTAAATTTCCTATTTTCTTGTATTTCAATCATAAAGAAAAATATACAAAACAAAGAAAAGACCACAAATGTTTTACACCTATTTGTGTAATTTATTACACAAAAACATTAAGTATCTACGATACCTCTAGTCCACACTTACAGGTTATGTTGTTGTGCTTGGACTACTGTATCTAATGCCTAATATAGCTGCAACAATGACATATGAGCTTGTTATCTATCAATAATCAGGGAGAAATAAGGTAAACCGGTTATGATATTCACTCTATTTATACCCTAATCGTTATTGTTGTTAGACGTAAATCCTTGTGAAGGGCTTTTCGAAGTGTTTAGGGGAAGTTACGCTCCACGCATGAGGAAAGACCTTATATGGTAGGTGTCATAAGTAAAATGAATCCCTTTCAATACTGCCTAAGTTCCACATATCATTTTGCTCTTATATACTTATAGTCTCCCTCACATAAGGGTGGGTATATATAAAGAAGTTCGATATAAAGTCCTGGTAGGTATAAATAAAGGGGGACCATTTGGTGTTATAAGGAACCTTCACAATGACCTGTGTTCACAAATATCTATCAGATTCAAAGTTGCTAAAAGGTTCTAACTTCACACCATGGAAGACAAATATGAGATCTATCCTTCAAGTTGAATATTTATGGGATGTAGTGATTGGCACTACAAAACAACCTGGAACAACAGGGCCAGATCAAGAGGTCTTTTATAAAAAGGATAGAATATATCTCATGTTTATTCTGCTTGCTACTACAAGTGAGGTCCAACCTGATATCTGTGATGCAAAAACTGGTAAGGAAGCTCGGGATGCTTTAATTACCATTTATTAAGGTAAGAATCAGTCCACTATTCTAAACCTTCAAACTCAACTACATACACTCAGTATGAAATCTGGTGAGACAGTTGATCTATTCTTATGTAGAGTGGCAAAATTGAAAGCCAAACTGAATGCTATGGGATAGACAGTGGATGATGCTCTCTTGACCTCAGTCATCTTGAGAGCTTTGCTAGAGTCCTATAAGGTGTTGATAACCTCTCTTAATATATATGGTAGACAAGTTTCCTTTGTATAATTGGTGAATTTGCTTCAAACTGAAGAGGCAAATCAGTTTTGGAAGGATGAAGTGCCAGATAATGACCTCTACACCAAACAAGGGGGTAAGAAATAAGGTCATTTTCAAAAGGGAGGATCTTCATCAAAAGGAAAAGATAAACAACATCAACAGAAAGACAAACAATATTGCAAGATTTGTGATATGAATAACCATGACACCAATAGGTGTTGGTTTAAGAACAAACAATAGAATGACCAAGATCACAAGAAGAAGGGAAAAGGAAAATACAAACCATAGAAAAATAATAAGAAACCCAAGGGGAATGTTGCTTATGCCAAATTAGACTCGAAATCAAATTCTAAATGAGCACACAAGGTGCTCATGACTCATACTTCATCTTAGTAGAAAGATGTAGTGTGGTATATTAATTCAAGTGCCAGTAAACACATGTTTGAATATAAATTATGGTTTGATACATTTGAGGAAAAGGAAGGCAAGCCAGTAAAAATTGCAGACAATCAGACCTACCAAGTGCAGGGTGAAGGTGATATTTTTGTCACTCTTTTAGATGGAAAATGTTAGATTGAGAAGGTGCTTTTGGTTCTTGGATTGGCTAAAAATCTATTTTTAGTCCCGTAGATCTTGGATTGAGAAATTGATGTTGTGTTTAGTGTTGAGAAAGGGAAAAATAGGTGTTTTATCACCTAAAAAGGAAAACATGTAGCAACAGGATCATACAAGCATGGCTTTTTCATTTTAGATGTCATTTCAATGCCTCATGTTGCCTTGGCAACAACTACAAAGGAGGCTATTTATTTATGGCACAAGATATATGGGCATCTAAGTTTAATATATTTGCTCGAGTTGAGAAAATATGATGTGGTGAGAGGTCTTTCCAACCTTTCATCCACATTGCCAGTATGCTCGGATTACTTAGTAGGGAAGCAACACTGAGTACCATTTAAAGTTAGCTCTTCAAGATCTAAGAAACATTTGGAGTTGGTACACACCGATCTGTGTGGTCCTATGCCAACTAGCTATGGTGGAAAGAGGTATTTTTTTTTTTTTTTATGATTACTCATGGAAGATGTGGGTTTTATTTCTTCAATTGAAGTTAGAGGTATTTTTGTACTTTCAATAGTTCAAGAAGCTTTTTGAGGAGTCAAGATGTAGCATCAAAACCCTCTAATCAGATCGAGGGGAAATATACCTCCAAGGAATTTTCATCATTTTTGAATGAACATGAGATTAAGAGACAACTGAATACAACCTATACTCCACATCAAAATGGAGTTGCAAAAAGGAGAAATCGTTCCATTGTTGAAATGGTTTAATGTATGCTAAAAAGGGCACATATTGAGCATGATTATTGGGCAGAAGTAGTAAATACAACATCATACCTCCTAAATAGAGCACCCACAAGAGCTATACAGGGTGAAACTCCACAAGAAGCATTGAGTGGTAAGAAACCCTTCATTTCTCATCTAAGGGTTTTTGGATGTAAGGCATTCATGCACATACCAAAATAGAAAAGTAAGAAGTTAGATGAGAAAACCCTACAATGTATATCTCTTGGTTATGATGATCATTCAAAGGGATATCGATTGATAGATACTATGACTAAGAAGACACACATAAGTCGAGATGTGATATTTGATGAAGCTTTCACATAAAATAACACTTCTACAACTATATACCTTGAGGAAGATTAGCCTAAGAAAAAGGATCCACCCCCACAAAACAAGATTCTAAAATGGTATATCAGTACATTGAGAGATTCAATGTTGACATCACTTCTAGATCTAACTCGAGATCGACCTTGTACTCATAGTATGACTCAATAGATGAGAGTAGATGCATCAACTTCAGGGGTTGATGAGATTTACCAATAATTTGATGAACTATCTGTAGACGCAGAGGAAGACATAGAAATAGATATGGATGATGAGATGGTTTATATGAGCTTTACCACATTTTAGTCCATGCATTCACTTCATAACCCTTCAAATAACTTATTAAAGAGTTCCACCCCTAATTAAGTTCTAAGGAAAATTTTAAGTTTGTAAGGTTTTCCCAGTATAGATCAGTGTAAAATTATCTAAGTCTACCTTATTCATAATACAAATCCTCCTAAGGTCTTCCTTAGCCATCCACTAAGTCCAAAAACCCTTAAAATCCTCGTCGCCCTTCATAAAACCTATCGTTGATCTGATTCTTGACTATTCTAAGCCATCGTTGATAAGAATTAATCCTATCTAGCTACATCGCTCTTCAAATAAATCCATCGTCGATTAAATAAATGGCCAAGGTTTGGCATCAGTGATAGTGTCTTGGTCCAAGATCCTTCGTCGCTCTTACAAGCCTTTCATCATCGAAGCTATCATCGATGGATATCCCTCATTAGTGACCAAGTTGAAGAAAAGATAAAGTGTAAATTTGATAGTCACTCCTCTAAACATCATTGATCCAATATCTCCTTGATCAGTGATCACTCTTCCTCATTGAAGAAATTTAGATAAGGGCTTTTTTTATGTTAGCCTAGCAGTTTCCCCTCTAATAGAAGTTGATAAGATAAAGTTATTTTTCAAAGGCACCAAAGCACTATTGTCAATATAATCCATGAACATAATGTCTATCAATGATAGGATCGAGTGCAAGCAAGTATTCATCGCTCATCAACTCCCTCATCACTGATCTGGAGTCTACCCCATCAGTGATAGCTCTTTTCAACAGTGGAAAATCCAAAATATAAAAGCGAGCATCACTAGCCTAAAACCTAATCATCAATCCTATCAACAAAGCCTCTAATCTATCGATGAAACAGTCTGGCCATCATCAGCTCAAAAGCACCATCATCAATTCAATTAGTGATAGCCTCAATCATCAACGACAATGTATTCCTGCCCATTTGCATCACTCTTAAAGATTGCTTATCGTCAATTCGATTGGTGATAGACTCAAGAAAAATGTGAAATCTATACCAATGATCTAGGTTGGCCTATGATGATCAAAAACACATATTACATCTGGAGAGATGTGCATCTTATCAATAAAAAATTGATAGAGAAATAATTAAATGAATGGCCCATGATCTAAAGATAGTTAGAGGTGGTCCAAGGTAATAGTGTATCTCCTCAAAGTACAGTAAGATAAAAAAAATACCTACAAAAAAATATCCAACTTAAAAAAGCAAACAGATAGACTATGTGGCACCAATAAAAAGATAACGACTAGGAGCGTTGCCTAAGTGGAAGTAGAGAAATATCTTCAAGGCTATCGTTGCATGAATACTGCTAGTACACTCATTCAAAAATAAGCTGAGAAAGTGGTTGAAAAGAATTAAAGTTATACATGCATAGAACACCACCTGATCAGAAATTACGAAGCATAATCGCAATAGGTACAGTTAGTGATTCCAATCCAACACCATGACATCATACAACACACCAAAGAAAACTCCCAACGTACGAAAGAAGAAGTTGGCCATGACTATACAATCCGTAGAAGAAGAAATCATAGACAGAGTGTTGTAATCACAATGACACTGAGAGGGGGGGTGAATCAGTGTAGCATTCCAAAACATGAATAGACAGCTCAAAAAAAATTTGCAGCAGATAAAAATTATAAACAAATATAATAAGTACCGCAAGAGAACATCACACAACACAAATTTTTAACGAGGTTCACCAAAATGGCTACTCCTCAAAAAGAATGGCTGCTTGGACTCCCATCCAAATCCAACCTCTTGCAAAGCACCAACTTTACAATTTGTTTACCAACACCAACTGGAAGGAGCACCAACCCCTTAACTTTATCTCGCTTCAACGAATGGAGCACCAACTCCTATTTTACCAGCACCTACTGGAAAGAGGCACCAACCCATTAATTTTCCAGTACCAACTGGACAATTTGTTTACCAGCACCAACTGGAAAGAGGCACCAACCCATTAATTTGCCAGCACCAACTAGACTTCAATATTGAATAAAAATGTTTGACATATACCTTTGTTATTGCAAGACTCTAACTGGTCTACATCACCTTTGCAATCTCTGTGCACTCTGCTCTCTCTTGCGTAATCACTTCACACAGTCTGCTGCACTGCTATAGCCAGACTTTGCAATCAACTTTGCCCTTCATGCTTCTCTACACACTCTGCTTTCTCTGCGCACACGCTTCGCACACTCTGTGTCATTTCACATTCTGCTCTCTGCTCAACACGAACTTCACTTTCACAAACACTATGCTTGCATTCCCACTTTATCTTAACACCCCATTATTCAAACTCGAAGAACCCTTACTTTTATAGAAGAAATTTTAGAGGCAAACCCTAGAAGAACGTTGACTGAGAAACCCTAGAATTTGTCAGCTGCCAAACCCTAAAATCCGTCGGCTGTAACCCTAAGAATGTCGGCTACAAAACCCTAGAAATTGTCGGCTGCCAAACCCTAAAATCCATCGGCCCAGATTTAACTTTGTCGGCCTCAAAATTTTCTCCACCTTCGTCACCTTCCTGTAGCTTATTGCCACGAAATAGTAACACGTCGGCCCTTTTAATTTAATTTAATATTCTAATTTAAATTTTAAATAAAATAAAATTTAAACTAAATATTTAAAATTAAATATCTTCATCACTAAGGCATCTTTTTCAACGAAACGAAGAGCCAACTTGGGTTTTAAGAAAAACCCATTTCAAGTCTGTTATCCATGGTTTTAAATAAACCTTTTATTTTTACTACCTTGGTTTTCACAAAAAAACCTTTAAAATTTAAACTCAATATTTAAAATTATGTTTTCTCATTCTGAATTATGTTTTCTGTTTCTGTGCATCTATCATTTAAGGACTCATGATATGACTAACTTTTGAACTTTATCCTCTGCATCTGAGTGACTTCTGAACTGCTTGTCCATTGCATCATTAGATCTAACTGACTATATTGACCAATGACAATCCTCCTACAACACCTTGCTCAACACTGAACTCCTATCCATTATACTTTGGCTGCACCTTGCTGTTCAATAAACTCTTGTCCATTGCATCAATAAATTTGTTTGACTGTGTTGACAACAATGGCAATACTGTTTGCTGCACTTTGCTCAACAATCTCCCCCTTTGGAATTGTTGGCAACATATGTGCAATTTTCCTGTAAATCTTCTCCCCCTTTGACAATAATACCAAAGGGCTGCTGCAGACTCCCCCTGAGTCTATGCACAACATTCTTAGACACAAATTATTACAATTAGCAAATATTCCAAGCATGAACAAGAAGAAAAACAAATACACAAATGCTCCCCCTGAGTCCAAGACCACTTCATTTCACTGATTGACAACATCATGATAAGCATAATAGGCATCAATAAAATCAATAATGTGAATAGCAACAATAACCAGTGAATGACACCATCACCATCAACTTCACCAATATAACATGTGTAAGAACATGACTGAACCACTATCTTCTGTGCAACTACCCTCTGTTATCTTGCAAACTCAAACTTGTCCACTGTTAGTGAAGGCATACAATAATCTTATATAGCCAACTTTTTTTTTTGCAATGCCAACAACATCTGCATACAACTTCACCATGCATCTTGGATATATTCTCAACAAGCTTGAACCCAATGACAATTGTTTGTCTCTCTCTGCAGGTGAGAATCCAGCAGGCTACCTCAATCCACTTTCAACTCTGTGCAAGTACCAAACACTGTACCACAGCACAACCAACATATTTTCTCAACCAATTAGGGCTTTAGCAACAATGCTTATAGACAAGGTTTAACCAACATCATTCAACTCAAGATTAACCTTGAAGCATTCAACCAATCACTACATGAAAAGGAAACTATTAGACATCATTTTCCTTCCAAAGGTATTTGAACAAGATAGCCACCAACATAAATCACCAAGGCAAAGAATAACTTGCTCAAATCAAACTCAATGGAGTAAGCCCAAATCATGTATCAAGAAAAGCATTAACTTGATCAAAACAACCACTATGAAAGCAACTCAACTATTCATCACCAGTCGGAAATCATCTCGGTCGCTCATTAAAAACTTTTTTCTTCAATCTTCCCATTCAACATGCTGATTTCACTTTTGTCATCAGAATTGACAAGTGACTCACTTCTGTACCAATTTTTTTCCAGCACTACAATTTTACTGCTAACTCTTACTTTCAACTATGCATGTCGAAAGAAGACATTTTGTCAAACACTTTATGGCCAACCGTAGTGCACCTTACTCAGCCTCAAGCTTCTTATCCTTGGATTGGCATTAAATAAATAGTTAAAACAAAACTGTCTGTGAATTAAATATATTCACCAAGTGTCATGAAATATCTGACAATCTTCACATTAAGTGTCAAACAAAAACACGCTGCTATTATCGAAACACAAATACACAGCTGGGGCAATCATTCTTTCACTAATCAAATTATCTGAACTATTACATTTCATGGCTTTGAACAGTTATAGTAAGAACCATCAACAATACATCAATGACATACAACAATACTAGAAATGGTGGTGACTCTCCATTTAATCTCTAGCCTTCATGGCACTTCCACAAACAACCATATGAACTGAAATAAATTTAAACAACTATAGTGCAACTCCTCCTTACTACTTGCATTTCATCCTCAGGTTAATCCAAAAAACATATAAGAGAAATAAAACCTTTTTCAAAATGCTCCCCTTGAGGATGTGTTACCTGGAGTTGCTTAGTGCAGCAGAAGAGCAGTCTCCTTTAGTTCAAGGAGACACGATTTCCTCTCTTCTTTCTTTCTCCAGACTTTCTTGACCTTGGGCTTGGATTTTTCACCTGCATCCCTATTTTGCATCATTGTGTGAACTCGAATATCTCTCTGGTGTGGTTGTCTCTTATGCATCCATGATGAATGATTATTTTCCTTTCTTCTATGAACCTGATTTATTCCGTATCTATGTTGTGTTCTTTGCGTCTTATGAAATCTACTGTTTTGCCTTAGATTTGATATAGAAGTTCTTGGACAAAACCTTGCTATGTTCCCATGACCATTGCATTGAAAACATTGTACAAAGTGTTCACTCAGATATGCAGATGTATTTTGACTAGCATAACTCTTTGATTTATTATTTAATCCATAATAAGTTGCCTTGTGACCATACTGGTTACATCTAAAACAATAGCCATTAAAAGTGTTAGCATGAAAAAATTGAGAGTGGTAGAACATCTTTTGTTGTGGCTACTTTGCTGTAAATCTCCTTTGATATTTTCTTTCTTTTGAAGATACAGCTTTAATCTTTTCTTGCTCCAACCCTTCAATAGTGAAATTTTTCTTCTCTGTAGAGTTGGATGATGAAGGTTGTTCAGCTTCAGACTTTTTATGCTTTGATCCTTCAACGGTGAGCTCCTTTTTCTCTACATATTTGGACGATGGGGGTTTTTTAGCTTCATACCCAAGACCATGCTTATCCGTGGAGCTTCTCTGATAATTTATCATTTTATCTAGCAATTCTGTGCTCTTCTCGAATTTAAGATTTGTATTGGCCTCTTCCAGTTGTTTCTTCAAAGAGATAATATTTTCTTCTTTTTTGCAGCAAATAGTCTCTTTCTCATTGATCTGAGACCTAAGATTTTCTTCAATCCTTTTGAACTCTTCTATTTGCAGCTTCAGATTGCTAACTATTTTGTTAGAATCTTCTTCATGTTTGCTACATACATTAACTTTCTTATTCATCTCTTCTGTCTGTATTCTTAGACCGTCTATCTCTTCTTCTAGCTTACTGCAATACTCTGATTTCATGGTTAACTGCATTTCGAGAATTTTAGAAATTTTCTTGTAATATTTTGTTTGTACTTTCAAACTGGTGATTATATCTTCTACATCCTCAACCTTTTTAACCAGAGCTAAAATTAGTTTATGTTCCCAATTTGCTTCTGCATCACTTTCTTCTTCATCATATTATTGTTCTAAATCTATTTCTTTACCAATTTTGAATGGATCATCTTCAAATTCACTGCTATTAGAACCATGGCACTGACATTCATTATGACCGAGTTGACCGCAAATAAAAAATTTTGTACCTAGAGAACCTACATCATGATCGAGTTGTCTCTTGGCATTTTCTCCACTGTTTGATTCATATTCATTTTCTTTCATGACCCTGTGTGTTCTTTTCTTCTTGTGTCTCATGGTTCCACTTTTGCCTTTCTTTGCCATTTGTGTAATAATCCAAGATCAACCCAGACTGATTAAGCCTGAACTGGGAACTTGGCTCTGATACCAATTGTTGTAATCACAATGACACTAAGAGGGGGGGTGAATCAGTGTAGCATTCCAAAACATGAATAGACAGCTCAAATTTTTTTTACAGCAGATAAAACTTATAAACAAATATAATAAGTACCGTAAGAGAACATCACACAACACAGATTTTTAACGAGGTTCACCAAAATGGCTACTCCTCAAAAAGAATGGCTGCTTGGACTCCCATCCAAATCCAACCTCTTGCAAAGCACCAACTTTACAATTTGTTTACCAAGACCAACTGGAAGGAGCACCAACCCCTTAAATTTATCCGCTTCAACGAATGGAGCACCAACTCCTATTTTACCAAGCACCTACCTGGAAAGAGGCACCAACCCCTTAATTTGCCAGCACCAACTGGAAAATTTGTTTACCAGCACCAACTGGAAAGAGGCACCAATTTGCCAGCACCAACTGGACTTCAATATTGAATAAAAATGTTTGACATATACCTTTGTTATTGCAAGACTCTAACTTGTCTACATCACCTTTGCAATCTCTGTGCACTCTGCTCTCTCTTGCGTAATCACTTCACACAGTCTGCTGCACTGCTACAACCAGACTTTGCAATCAACTTTGCCCTTCATGCTTCTCTGCACACTCTGCTTTCTCTGCAAACATGCTTCGCACACTCTGTGTCATTTCACATTCTGCTCTCTGCTCAACACGAACTTCACTTTCACAAACACTATGCTCGCATTCCCACTTTATCTTAACACCCCATTATTCAAACTCGAAGAACCCTTGCTTTTATAGAAGAAATTTTAGAGGCAAACCCTAGAAGAACGTTGACTGAGAAACCCTAGAATTTTTCAGCTGCCAAACCCTAAAATCCATCGGCTGTAACCCTAAGAATGTCGGCTACAAAACCCTAGAAATTGTCGGCTACCAAACCCTAAAATCCGTTGGCCCAAATTTAACTTTGTCGGCCTCAAACTCTTCTCCACCTTCATCACCTTCCTGTAGCTTATTGCCACGAAATAGTAACACGTCGGCCCTTTTAATTTAATTTAATATTCTAATTTAAATTTTAAATAAAATAAAATTTAAACTAAATATTTAAAATTAAATATCTTCATCACCGGGGCATCTTTTTCAATGAAACGAAGAGCCAACTTGGGTTTTAAGAAAAACCCATTTCAAGTCTGTTATCCATGGTTTTAAATAAACCTTTTATTTTTACTACCTTGGTTTTCACAAAAAAACCTTTAAAATTTAAACTGAATATTTAAAATTATGTTTTCTCATTCTGAATTATGTTTTCTATTTCTGTGCATCTATCATTTAAGGACTCATGATCTGACTAACTTTTGAACTTTATCCTCTGCATCTGAGTGACTTCTGAACTTCCTGTCCATTGCATCATTAGATCTAACTGACTATATTGACCAATGACAATCCTCCTACAACACCTTGCTCAACACTGAACTCCTATCCATTGTACTTTGGCTGCACCTTGCTGTTCAATAAACTCTTGTCCATTGCAGCAATAAATTTGTCTAACTGTGTTGACAACAATGACAATACTATTTGCTGCACTTTGCTCAACACAGAGTACTAAAATATCACAAGATTATTCGTATGAAGAACTGCTAGGAAAGCCCATTAAGAAAAATCAACAAGAAACATTAGGGAAGAAGATGCCAGTAAGGGAGATTACGAAAGAAAAAAGGCAGGAATATGAGGATGTCATTATCTTTTGCTTCAAACAAATAGAGGAAGATTATCGAAGACATCAGACGATGCTCAAAGATATTTTCAAAAGAACTAGAGAAAAGCGATATGACATGAGCCCATATTGTAACAGGTGGAATTCTAATTTAGGGAAGATCATTTTCCTGCGTGTCTACCATTCATTTGATTTACTTTCCTGGTTGGTCATGACATATGATCCAAGAATAAGGCCATCCTCAACAAAAAAGACCATAAGATATTTAGACTCACCAAGGAAGCGATTCAAATGGTATTTAACATGTCTCCTTCTGTAATCATTCCAAATAAAAAAAAACTCGCAATACAATATTCATGCATGATAAATAAGTATGTTTGGCCTAGATTACAATGTATCATACAATTTCCCCATACCAAAGGTTTCTCTGAGAGTATGGTTCAAATACTATGTTGACATGATTAATATTGTAATGGGAAATGAAGACCTGGACAACATAAGTAAGGAGGTAATATACATGGCCTCACAGTTGAATAGAACTAGAAATATACCAATGTATGCTTGAGAGAATATTTTGGAAGAGAATTTAAATGAACTCATGGCCCTACAAACAACCATCCTGAATAAATAAGAAATTATACCTTGGTTCTCGTATTATTATTTCCTTATACACCTAATAGTCATCCAGATAGGTCATAAAGCCTTAGAAATGTTAGGAGGAAGAGATATAGAAGGTGTTCAAGATCGGCTACCATGGATCCAGGAAGGTCGCTCAGATATTAACGAGTTCATTGTAAAATTCATGTTGTTCGTACACAATAAATTATGCAGTCAAGATCCCTCGAGGATCAGTATTAGAATTAGTAATTTCTTAAACAAAAATAAGGCCAATTTTTTTTTTTTGTAGAATATTTTACTTATTTCAGACTATATGGCGTGAAAATTCTGCCAAAAGCACTGTCCAAATATTATCCAATGTCAATTGCAGTTGTAGAGATAATAAGACAAATAGCTAAAGAAGTCAAAATGAAAGGAAACAGAGGTAAGATTAGAGTCCCTTGGCTTAAACTACATTTCAAGATGGGACATTATATCTTTAAAGGCTATCTCAGTCCACTTAGAACAATGTGGAAGATGGATGACTACTGTTTTGTCGATATCACATGGAGAGATTACAATATCGATAAATAATATGGTAAAGAAATTCAAAAAGTCATGAAATTACACATGGGCCATGAGGAAGACAGATTAAAATATGAGATGCAATGGACCATTAGTAACATGGAGCACATCAGTAAGGTTTGGGAGATAAAGGAAAGACCTTACACGTAGTTTTAGGAAGTAGAGAACTATCGAGCAGTCTTGAATAGATTAAGTGTTGGCATTGTATATGGGTATGCTCCCTTAGTCCCAACAGTCAAACTAGAAGAACTCAAAGATCCCTTCTTGAAGATAATAGAGACATACTTGCAAAAATTGGAAATTATAATTGAAGAAACGTCTCTTCCTAAAAAAAGACAACTATCAATTGAGTCAGCTGCCCAAGCAAGTCTTCTTGAAGAGCCATCTCAGGTAGAAGAAGATGTAATTCCAGTTGTATCATAGATCAAGGGTCCTCCCATAACAGTAAAATAAGCTTCAAGATTAGTGCATCAGACCACTAAAGAGACAAATAAATCACTTACGAGTCTTCAAGAACAAGAGCTAAAGAATACCATCACTATGCACCTCATAGTAAATAATGAGAAATAAAAAAATCCCTCAAGTAGCCATGAAAAAAGTCACACAAACAGGGAGACTCGAGAATATCTTAAGGGAATTGGTGCAAGAAGAAGCATCCTCGCCTAGTTCTCCTCTAGCCAAGAGAGCCCACATTGAAGCAGGAACAACTTCTAGAACTTCACATTCCAAAATACTAACAAAAGTCAAAGAAGTAAATATTCAATACAACATTGAGGAAGAACAAAAACTAGAAACAATTGAGATGATCACAAATGAAAATGATGCTTAGTTATTGTTGGTCCAACAAGGAGTTACTCAAATCAGTTTTGAAGTAACTATTACACTACCCTTTCTAGAAAATCCTGTTGAGTTCAGCATTGATCCCAAATCCAGACAAGCTAAATGAACTGGGGATAATGTTGACATGCTAAAAGAGAATGTGGTAGTACATGTGCAAACAACAACAGTTGTAGAAGCAGAGCTCATTGAACTTAGAGCGATGAAAGCTTAGTTTGAGAAAATAAAAATAGAAAAAGAACATTTGCAAAGTGAGAACTTAGTTCTGCAACACTCCATAGATAGACTCAAGATGGAGATAAATAAACTATAGAAATAGAAAATACTAGCCTTGCCTGAAGATTCTGTAAACAAATAAAAATTGATAAAGTAATTCAAGACAGAACTGGTAGAAATGACTAAATGTAAGATTGATCCAATGCCTAACATCTTCCAAGACCTCCTGTAGATTAAAAATTTAATGGAAGAAGTAGACGTAAGAGCCATAAAAATCGCTCATATTTACCAGAAGTACAAATATGACTATACTCATATTTTAGGTGAGCAAGTAACCAACCTAAAAGGACAAGTACATGAATACCAAACCGAGTTCTAAAAAATGAAAAACTACCTACGAGATAGACTCCACTAGGAAGATTCCATCATAGGCATAGAGGACTGGATGAAAGAACTGGATAATACAAGGTCGTAAATCATAGAAATACTCAAAGAAAGCATAACATCATCCCAAATGGAAGCACTCATCACCGATAAGATAAAGGAGGTCAAATGTGATGGCAAAGACGAAAAGGAACTAGCTCTATAGCTTAAAGACATGGCTTTAATAAATGTAGAAGCAATCATATTTGCTGAATAGAATAGGCCATTGACAAAGAAATTCTTAAATAAAATAAAGAATATTGAGAACGAAGTCAAGACAACCTCCTCCTTCTCTAATGAAGCATGGGTAGAAATCGCTAAGCTATTGGGAGTGGAATAGGTAAAAAATAAAATAAAATAATAGACAAGTGGACCTACAGAAGAAGATAGATGGGTGGGCTCTACAGAAGAAGATAGAGGTGAAGCGACTAACATCACCCCCACTACTGAGACACAGGAAGAAGCGGGACCACTTATTGCACTAGAACAACCATAATAGTAGCCTTCAGGATAGGTGACTACTACAGGTAATTTTTTTAGAATAATATAGCCCAAAACAGCCTGGAAAGAACCCAAAAAATATAGTGGTTTAGAATCTTCCAAGTGGCAACACCTGCATTAAGTATTTGTAACTATTTTTAAGAAACCTAGTTATAAAAGGAGCCAAGGCAGTCAGGCTTCATCATCAAGCAATCATGCAACAAGCTTGTGAGAGGTATTTTTGAGTGCTAAGCCTAGATTGTCGTATCCCCTTTGTGTCTCTGTTTCTATCATTCTCTTATTTCCTTTCCCTTTGTACAGTGGCACATTAAAATTGGTTTGACTATTATTCGATGAAATATATTTGGCTTAAAAGTAAGAAAATATCTTTTATAAACAAATATTTTAAAAATACCTAGGTTTAAAATCATGTTATTGTCCATCTTATTGAATGTTTATAGACATGTTGTTCATCATGGGAAGCCTCAAGTATGGAAAAAATGTTATCACGTTGAGTACAAGATTCAAATATACATGGAATGGCCATATAGAATAATGGATTAACACAAAAAGATCTACTTTGATCTAAGGTAAAATAGAAATGTTCAAAAGTTGGGTCTATCAAGAACAATTTTGATAATGTTTCCAAAGAAAATTCATAAAAATTTGGTAGAGTTGTTAGCTCAAAAAGGAGACCCAATCCAATTGGAGGACCTAGAACCTCATTGAAGAATCCAAGAGACTCATCCAAAGGAGGAGCAAAATCTTGATTCATCATGTCTACCACGAAGGTAATTGGGTTGCTAACGTGCTAGCCAACATTAGGGTCTCTCAAGAAGACATTTCAGTGTGGCATTCCAACTTCCCTCATGATATCATTCTTTCTCACGTGGAAGACATCAAATCCAATCAGCAAGTTGGTTCTCAAGTTAATCAATTCCCTGTCTAATGTCTTGTTTCTTTGTTGTTAGGTCATGTTGTTCATGCGTGTGTCTTTGTTTCTCTTCTAGTGGAGCAAATTGTGTCCTAATATTTGCTTTGTAAATATTTTCTTTGGAGATTGTCTCTTTTGTTCTAAGTTTTCTTTGTAAAATATTTAGGGAGCCTTCTCAAAACCCCTTTGTTTCTATCAATATATATTTTTTTTGATAAAGTTGGGTTTTTCACGAATAATGAAGGAAAAATTCTTCTTACTTAGAATCATGTGAAAATTCAACTAAAAAATGATGAAAATATATTTCAATTGAGGAGGATTCATAAATTATTGTTAATGCTATCAACAAAAATAGATATATAAACTGGATAAAAAATAACATTAATTTGTATGTCCATCAATAGTATCTTGGACATGTCCATAGAGAACAAAATCGATCGAGTAGCGGATAATTTAGACAATCATCATGTTGATCTTTGTTTTAGTGAAAATAAATTTTTAGAAGGAAGTTTTATATCTCTTAATAAAATGATATGAAGGAAGCTCACTACAAAAACATGAAGAATATCTTTAATAAAAAGTTAAATAAAAAATATCTTTAATAAAAAAAAAAGACTATTTCTGTGGCTTGCCATGAAAAATAAGATTCTAACATGGGAGGTTTTATAGAAGAAAAATTGGAATGGTCCAAGAAGGTGTCATTAATGTAAGTCAAACAATGAAACAATTGATCATTTACTAGTTGTTTGCTCTTTTACTAGATAGGTTTTGAGGGAGGTTATAGCATAGTTAAAGCTTCATATAGGATGGCAAGAAGATTCCTTAAGAGATTATTTAAAATATTGGTTTGAAAATAGTTCTTACAAAGGTTTTATAGCTCTTCCATTGTTTGTGTCTTGGGGAGTATGGTTAACTAGGAATGCTTTAATTTTTCAGGATCAAGAGAAGCCTACTTGGTAAGTCTCTACCCAAATCATTGGCAGTTTCAAAAACTGTAAGGTTTCGATAACAACAAAGGTAAACAGATAAATCATCCCTCCAAAGATTGATAAATCAAGGGCCTTGAGGTTTTTTTGATGGGACTAGACAAGGGGTCCCTAAAGTTTGTGGAGGAGGATTACTATATTTTTTTAACTCTCATTATTTTAAATTCAAGGCTAGATTGGGAGAAGGTTCTAATAATTATGCTAAAATTATGACCTTCAAATTGTTGGTTAAGTTGGCAGAATAAAAAAAAATCCAAAAAATTCAAATTTATGAAGACTCACAAGTGGTAATAAACTAAATGCTTGGTATTTTTAAGATAGAAAACATGATTCTACAACCCATCTTCTCTCAAGTAAAAGAAGTTGTGAATCGAAGTAAAGCTTTTACTTTTTGGTATATATATAGATACTAAGTATGGAAGTAGATGAAGTCTCAAATGAGGCACTTCAAACTGATCCAAGTATGTACTTAGGACAAGAATTCAATGAGGATAATGCATTGTAGTTGGTCAATATATCTATTTTGGGCGATTAATACACTCTAGTTAAAGAAAGCATAGATAAAACAACTTTTTCAGAACACTCAGATGTTAGCAATTTAAAAGATATTGTTTGATAAATTGAAAAGGTGCTTAAGATTAGAACTTAGCATGATAGAGACAGCTAATTATGATGTAAAAATGACCTTATTTTTAAGTCACTATTAAAATATTAAAATTTTAAAGACATGTCAAAGAAGCATATGAAGAATGTAATTTCATATTTACTTAATATAAAATTATAACTTTTTTCTAAAGAAAAATAAATAAATATAATTTAATTGACCTTACACAATTGTAATAATTTATTATTTGAAAGAAGTTACTCTCATTAAAAATCATATAAAATTTATTGAATATAATATATTTTTAATTTAAATTTCATATAATTTTATTAAATTCTACGTTGCAAGCCCATATTTTATTAAAAAAAAATATTATTTCATGTCATTGAAGTTGGGTGCCTAGTTATGTTGTCTTCTATGTGTTATTATTATTTCCTAACCAATATAGGTTGACACTTCAATTTTGTTTTGGTGATAGTATGAAGATATGGAGGTTTTAACCAGGAATCCCCCAACCTATTACAACAAATCCACCAGGGAGACACACACCCACCCCCTCACACACTCACTCACGCCACAAAATTTATCTAATATTAAGAAGTGGGGGTTTTGACCAAGAATCCCCCAACCTGATACAACAACTCCACCAAGGAGCAAGTTTGGGTTTTAATCCAACCGTATATCTCCCATTTGCATTGCCGAGGTTCGAATCATGGACCTCTTGTTCAACAGGGCCAAGCTTGCCTTCTTCTCACCACTTGCGCTACAAAGGCGGATAGGTTGACACTTAAATTTTAATAAAAATAAAAGCTAATAATAAAAGAATTATTATTTTTGTTTTGATTAGGAAAGTATTATAATATTTCACTTCATTCTTTCAACTTTCAGAGACCACAATCAAGAAACGCCAAGGTGATCATAGAGATACAACAAGATCAATTCGTTGTCGATTCCAACAAAGAACATCTACGATGACATACAACTCTTATATCACTCACTTCTCTTCAACCTTGAATGTTGGGAGTAATCCTTGATCCACAAATCTTGTATATCATATGTCATTTTGTTTACTGTTTTTCTTACTTTATTTTCTCTGGAGCTGCATTAGGCACTCCCGTTGCTTTGTATATGTCTTACTTTACAGTCCTATTGACCTCTTTTGGTTATGGATGGACATTAATACAAATTCAATTCAATTCAATATAATTATAAAACAAATAAACAAAAAGAAATAATAATTTATTAGAAATAATATTACAATGGTACGGATTTTGGCTCTTCTTTGGGATGTCCAAGGTTTAAACGACAGAGTGGGCAGTGTGTGACGGGTGGGTGTGTGTTGGCTCTATGTTAAATTCCCTATTGATAAAAATATCTTTCAACTTCATAAGGAGTCATAGTTGGAAGGAGACTACTCAACCCTCTGAAATGATTGTAGAGGTTTCACACTAACCAAATAAAAACAGTAATAATTTAACTATACCAAACATTTTTTATTAAAAATATTAAATTTAAAAAATATTTATTTTATATATAAGTAATTTTATTTATTTATAAGATACATTGTTTATTCATGCTTTATATTAAGAAATACTCCTAAAGTATGGTTTGCAAGGAACATGAAGATTAACAAAGAAGTATGGTTTCCAAGGGACATAGATTAATAATGACAAAGAAGTATGGTTCCCAAGGAACATAGAGATTAATAATGACACAGAAGTATGGTTCCCAGGGAACATAGAGATTAATAATGACAAAGGGAGAAGTAGTTACGAAGGTATCCTTATTTGATGCACACATAAACTAAAGGAAAAAACCATCTTGTTAAAGACAAACATTTACATATCAAACTTCCATAGCATTATATATATACATAATGAAATAAAATCTCAATTTTGACAACATTACTGCTTCCACTAGCCCTTTTTAACCTAGGAAACCATATTACCTAGATGGAATAAACTCATTATACTACCCTACACAGATCAGAGATCAAATAAACTAGACGGTACCTGAAAAGAGAAACTTGAACGAGTGTGCTGGGCCACCACATCTCAGCTGGCTCAATTACATACTTCTTCATCAATCCTGCCCATCCATATCCCAATACCTGCATTTACCTATAAACATCTTAGAATGAAAAACCTTAATCATTCTGCCCGTGTTCAACTGTGCATTCAAACCTTCAACATTTTGATTCATGACAACGAAATCAACATTTAAAATAAAAAGTTTAGCGATCTCTTCTGTGACCATTGAATTGTAAGAAACAAAATTGTGATGGAAAAAAGAGAGATTTGGTGACCTGGGTGGTGACAATGATGAGCCAGCCACAGAGAAAGGAGATGCTACCCTTGTAGAAGGCCTTGATAATGTTCACAATCCCAACGGCATAGGCCGGCCCGTTGCCGAAGGCACTGCCGGAGTTGGCAAAGATGGTGATTAGGACATGTTCTTTCATGTTAAAGGGGCCTGGATTGAAGCTCCATTCCCATCCCCACACCCGAAATTTCCTGGTGGGTAAGGTGCCCGCCATGAACTTGCCCACGGGCAGCGCCGTCACCTGCACCGTTATCAGCGTTATCACAATGGGCTCCGATCTGTAAGATATGAACTGGTTTAAGAAGGAGAGCATCACGCACGACACTATCCCCAAAAACCACATCCGGAACGTCCATACCGGCAGAGTCGGATCGTCTTCCGTCGACACCGTCAATCTCACTTGTTCTATTGGTGACTCCCCCTTCTCTTCCTCTTCCTCTTCTTCTTCTGCTTCTCTTTCCTTTACTTCAATGCCCACCACATTCTCATCGATGCCCATGATATGAATTCTCTCTTGGCTTCTGCCTAGATCTTTTTAGACCTCTTCCTCTCCTGAATTTTTCTTGTTGCAAGCCCGGTTTGGACGAAATTCTAGTCCATTTGAAATTATGGGTTAACTGTTCCGGAATTCCAGTCACTAGTCGACTAGTCGACCCTCTTGCCTTTATGGAATTTCTTCCACATTAATACTGGTTCTCATGCAAAGTGTGATAGGCGACGACCACCACGGAACACACCCATAATATCCTTGTATTATGAAGTCGAAGTCGATTATTCTCATTGATGTGTAACCGATTCCCCTGTGCTACCAAAAAATATTATTGTGATAGGGATTAAGTCAATGATGTGTATCCGACGTCAGACGTCTCTATTCACGAAGTTAACAGGCCCGTGTTGCCAACTATTAATGCAGAAGAATCCAAATAATTTCATGGAAGTCTCTGTTCCATTCACATTTCCAAATGTATATAATATTAGATAGACCGTCTAAGTCATTGACTCCGACTTTCTTGGAGACAAGATACAAGTGAGCAATGACTTTCTTGGAAACAAGATACAAGTGAGCAATGACTTCTCCACGCAATGCGAATTAAGCTCATTAATGGAAACTGACTATCTCAGGACCCTCACCCGTCAGTCATATAAATTTCAATTCCCTATCCTACAACCTAGAAAGAAGTCTAAATTATGGAACAATAACAAATAGTGAACTAGTATCGAACAATGTAGGAAGGGTCAAATTTTAACAAACAAAAAACTTACATATTCATTTCAAATTTTGGATTTTTAATAGTATTTATGTTTTGAGATATTTCGGTTATTGTTTTATGTTTGGATAAGAAAAATTGTAGTGGCATGTTTTTAATTTTTCATTTAAAAAAAGCTTAAGTTCAAACTTCTATATAAGGAAATTAAGATCCCTTTCAAAATCCTAAGTCTTATCTTAAAATTTTTAAAACTTTGAAGAGATAGAAAGATATTGTAATGATATGTTTTTGAGTTTTTATTTGAAATTTTTTTGATTCAAACTCTAATATAAAGGAATTGGAACCTAAAAATTTTAAAACCTGGAAGGGATAAGATAGTAACAATCAAATCCTTGTCAGTGGGTTACATTCCCTAGATGGTCAGTGGGTTACATGGGCTACATTCCCTAGATGATCAGTGGGTTACATTTCCTAAATGATCAGGGTCTGTTGATTTTGTCGTTGTCATTCAATTCCCTAGACAACCAAGGTTTATTTATTTTATCTTTATTTAGTAGATAAAGATAGACCTATTGGTAATGACATAGTACTTGTAGGTTGACTATCTTAGTTCAATTTCATAGACAATAAGGTCTATCGATTTCATGTTTATAATAGGCTGCTTGATAATGATCAAGTATTTAGACTATTTTGGTTATATTTTATAAACAACAAAAATATATTAATTTAGTTATAAAAACTTAAAGAAATATATATTATTTTTTATTTTTATTTTTTTAATTATTTGTAGGGAAATTATAACTCTATAAATAAATTACCTCTATAATATAATATTATAATATAAAATAAAAATTATATTATTTTACTACTCATATGATGGTATCCGTTCGGGTGGTGTATTTCTAAATAGTTCCATCTTCATACAAAAATTAGGAGGCATGACATACATGCATTTATAAGTATAGGAAAGGGATACATCACACGCATTGATTTGGTGCTTAGTTAATGTGCGGGATTTCAAGTCCAAAAGTCCCATGCAAATAGTGCTTTCACACCCAAAGACTAATATTTTTGTTTTTTTAAACAAATAGTTATTATTTAATGTAAAATAAGGGAGACAACTATACAAACCTTATTTATTATTCTAGTTTTGTTACTTATTGTACAATTATACACACATAAATGTACATGTAACAAAAAGCATAAATAAAAGTCTAAATATAATAACGAGAGGAAAAATGTTTACAAAATAATATTATAAATATATATTTTTTATTGAAATATAATATTATAAATATCATATTTATATATATATATATATATATAAGATATGACAGGCTTTTTCTTTAAAGTGATAGAGGAGGGAAGCGTTTTAGAAGGGAGTGATAGACAAAAGAGAAATGGGCAAAAATCAAACTTGAAAAATATTTTAGAAGGGGATGATAGTGGAGAGATTGAACGAATAAGAAAAATAGAGGGCATAATGATAGTTGGGAAGAAGAAAGTAAAACAACGATTAAAAGCTAATACTACAATAAATAATGGTTGCAAGGAGCTACGAGATGAAAAAAAGGCATGTAGTGAAGATGGCGACTAGAAGAAAAATTGAAGGAGACAAGATGGAAGCCAATGGGTAAAAACTTACAAAGCAGTCAAAATTTTCAAAAACATCAAGAGTAAAACACCTAAACAAGGGCATAGTAGAGGGGATATTGGATCAAGGCATGGTGTGTGAAACAATATGGAATGAAGGTGTAGGAGTGATGGATTATACAGAAGAATCAGATGAACATTTGAATAAATCAATATTTTATTCACAAGAGGAGCTTGTGGAACTTTGGAACAAAAGGACTAAGGATTCCACAAACAAGACCATCAAAGAAGTGGAGGGAAGCATAATAGAATCAAAGATCAAAACAAATATCCCAAACTCAATATTGACCTAAGGCCAAGAGTTTTTAAATCAAAACCCCTCTCATCTAAATAATGAAAGAGGTAAGAGAAAACACTAAATCAAAAATGAAAGGAGATAGTTAAAATGGTGGGGGTGGAGATCTAATGCTCGAACAAGTTTTACCATTGAAAGATAAAGCTTTGGTGGGAAGGTTCATGGGACACTTGATGAAAACAAAAACTCTTTGTGATTGGATAAAGTCAACATGGTTGGATTTGTTGGGATATCTCCCAACATACCATGTAATGATAAAAAGTTAGATAGATTTTGTATTCTAGAAAGATGCCAAAATTATAAAAAGAGAAAATATGGAGATGGGGACATAGTATCCTTACTATAAAAAAATTAGACAACCGGATTTTATTCTCACTCCTAGAGGATAACCACCCAACCTATATAGGTCAATTTACCTACATTACCACTAGAATATTGGAATGAGAATATGTTGAGGGAGATCGAGAACTCTTTGGAAATTTTTCTTGAAGTGGACTCAAAAATTTTAAATGGCATTCAAAAATTGGTAGCTTGAATCTTAGTGGAGATGGACCTAAGTCTAGGATTACCTAAGAACATGGAATTTATAACAAGAAGCTAGTCTCACACATAGAAGTTAGACTACATTGGAGTCCCCTTTTGATGTAGTTTTTACCACCAATATGGTCATATCAAAGCAAAATATAGATAAAGAAGAAGCAATAATCATGGAATGGAGTAAGTAGAAGCTGAAACTCCCATTGATACAAGTAAAAGAGAGAAGATAATAGTAACAAAAATTTAAGTAGATAAGAGATAAGCAACAACCTTAGGAGCTCCAAAAGAACAATCACAAGCATCACCCAATAAATGGAAGAAAAATGACTAGGCATCTAGATAAATATTCTTGGGAGTTACAAAAGAGACAAAGATCCTAGAAGACTAGATTTAGGTAATCCAAGAATATCTCTAAATGATGATATGAATGATCCAAATGATAAATTTATTTCCCTATACAAATCTAGCTTGACATTGGTTGTGGAGGACTAGATTGAGAATAGTCCTAAGAGAATAAGGATAGAAGAGAGTGTTTCTTATTCAATAGGAGAAAGTAGGAAGATAATGGAGGATAGACTCACAAAGGGATCAAGCAAGAATTTAGTTTACAATGGAATATGGTAGACTTTCTCGAAGATCAATTTAGAAAATAAAAAGGAAGAAGAAATAACCCTCATAGAGAACCCTACCATTTCAAAGAGAGGAAAAGGAAGTAAACTTAGGAAATCCCCCATAAACAAGATTTCCTCTTCCTCTAGCCCCTCATCTCAAAATAAATTTTTACCTCCTATGGGAAGATATGCTTTAAGATCTAAAAAAAAGGTAAAGTAGATAATATCTTTGGAAAAATTCAAAGAGGGCTAAACTTTGAAGTCATTCAAACTCAAGGTTACTTAATAGGTGTTGTTCACAAATCCGATCTAATGGGAAGGTGGGATTGGAAAAGACTAATTCACCCGCGAACTTGTGCCAACATTGAACGACCATCGCACACATGAGAGGCTAAGAGGTTGATATTTGGAGAAGGCCAATTTCTTGGTCCTAGCTTCTGGCCTAAAATGGGAAAGAAAAAGGGATCAAAGAGAAAGGGTAAAGAGGTCGTATCTAAAAATCACAAGGATGGGCATAGCTTCATCAATACATATGCGTGCTAAGCCAACACCACAATCGTAAACACAAGTGAACCACCTAATAGATCAACCAACCTTATCCCTACTTAGCATTCAACACTATGGATCGCAAGTGAATTCTAGAACCAGCAAATGGGGCACATGAAATATAGGATGCAGAATTAGATCGCGTTCATCCACCTAGCTTAAGTAGAAATAAACCCCCAATATGAATGTGAATTCTAAAACTACTGAGTAAAGACACATGAAATCCAAATACTAGAATTAGAGTGAGGTCACTCAAATAGCTTTAGTAGAAATAAGAATTTAACATTCAACAAAAGATATAAGGACTAATTTGAAGACCGAACAATAGCACACTTATAATTACAGAATAATGAAAGTTTTACATATGAATTGTAATGACTAAAGAGTCGTCCTTAGGAATGACAAGAATTTTGGAATATATAGAATTCACAATGAATGTTGCATTGAATACCATGGGTGGTGGATGAGACAACCAGGAGACACTAGCAAGAACGAGCCTGTTGTGAATCCTTCCATATATTTTATAGTTTGCAATAGAGGGTGGTTGTTGGGAGTATGCCAGTCATATTAAGTGAATTTTGAACTTCAAGTCGGTCTGATTCTCTTATCAGACAATAAATTTTACCTACTTGCACCTGGGGTATTAATTGCATGAGAAGATGGGTTGAGATTGACCATTTTATTGATGTGTGATTTGATCAGCTATCGTGCACTGAGTAGGACACCAACCCTCTTTAATGTTAGCCCGTTTTTGTGCACCTTCATAAATGAGGGCACATGATTTTTCTGTAGAGGTGTCTTGATTTTGGTAGGAATTAAAAATGAGAAATTTTTCTAGATCCACTTATTGCTTACTATTGACCCAAAAATCTGCCCTCTATGTTCTATTTCCCATAGGGTGGACTTTTAGGCATCCACCCCAATTTATTTTAGGCACAAATTTGGTATCTATTGGAGGATGACCTATACCAAGAATTCTAATGGGTTTCAAATTTGGATGAATCTCTACCTCGTCTCGAGGGTAGAGCTTTTAGAGCTAATACTGACCTGAAGCCATTTTGCTTATTCACTTATTACATGGGTGGGCATTTGAGATCCTGATCCTTCACCCCATAACTAAGATGAGTTTTTGGTTTCGATGATAGGGACTATTGGACTATTTTTTCACCCACCATCATCCGTAGCTAAATTTTGTCCTTTGAACCATTAGAGCCTCAAGGATTATTTCATGATAAACATCCCACATTTGGTGCTCATCTGACATCGGGTGAACTTTCAAGATTACTTAATGCCTTGGTCTAAATGATTCTTCTATCCTTCTTGCAAAACTACTCCAGCATCATCTATCGCATCCAAATTCGTCTACTTTCAACACCCAATGCTTATGGTCTTGGCTCTCAAAACCTTATTTAACTTACTACTCAAACCATCATCTTTAACAAAAATATCTAGTGGGTAAAGGCATGCAAAAATATATCCACACTTCTAGCAACTCACAAGGGATTTCTACTTTGTGAGAATAGGAAATCTGGATGACCCTTCTTTTGAAAAACATAATAAATAGGAAGAACGAGGACATGGATAGAAAGAACAAACTGGAGAAGAAAGTAACCAAGGACAGTTGCAGGACACATAAGGGAGATGGGTGATGGGTGGGAACTACACTCATGACAAGGTGGAACACTACGAATAAAGGAGCGAAAGCCAGACATAAGAATAGGAGGGTAAGAGGTAACTGTAGGAGGAAAGACGAAGCCACTAACCAAAATAATTAGTGACAATAAGCACAAAGAGGAGATGGAGGAAGGAGCTAGCAAAAATAAAGCAAAGAAACTAAGGGGAAGGAGAACCTGGGGAAATCCTATGGTGCATTCATAATGAATTTCTTGCTCCATGGGACACCCCCATAGATGACCTTCCCATTAACATACTCCGCTACAACCTAGGGTTGCTTCAAGAACATATAGAATACCAAAGGCACTTGTATATCCTGATACCACCCCTATTTTTTATACAATCTTGCAAGGACTTCTTTGTCTTATCAAGATGCATCGTGAGAATATTCAATCACACTCTCAGTATCATTTTTTTAATGGATTACCAATGTTGTGTAGGAGGCAATTTATAGGGTGATTCTGCTAGCCAACAATGATCTGAGTGCGAGCCTAAAAATATTTTGTGTGATGTGGATCCTTGATAGTACAAACAAATATTAACTTTTGGGCACCTCCAATTGATTTCATGATTAAATATTAGGCTAGGTGATGCATGAATGAGCCTTGATGTGCTTGCCTTGCATTATTATGAACTTTCAAGAACATTATCCATTGGGTTTTGGAGTCAAAACACAAAATTTAAAATAATAAAAACAAAGCCAAAAACAAGGGAATAAGGAAAAAAGAAGACAAGGGGGAGTGATTTTAACAAGAAAATGAGCCACTTTGACTACCTATTGCATAGCTAATTATGAGAATTCTGGCCATTTAGCTAGCTGGTTGCAACTTGATGTAAATAAAATCCTTGGGGTATTAGCTCAAGATGATGTCAATTATTGCACGAATTTGCATATGTCGCACTTTTTATTAAATTATTAGCCTATTTACCCAAAATTATGATGTGGTTTATGCGCCCAAGCCATATATCCTTTTTCAACCTATCTAGTGAATCTACAATGTCAAACCAGATGATGCCAAACTTGAGCTACTCCTTGTACTGAATTTGGTATTGCTTGCTATCACTATTAGTTGCACTGGATTTTGGCCTATATCTCATGCTTGGCCTTAGTACCCCCATACTTTGCCCATACACTAATCATGTGGAGATCACCTTTACCACTTTGATTAATGTTTGGATTGGTGACCTTTTTGGGAGTGGGTACCAGAATCGTACTATGTATGGGTCTTTCTACACTATTACCCATACTTCATCCTTTTTGGAGGAGTGACAATCTCAACCAAGATCCACCCTTTATGCTTTGGTTGTTCTTGGATTTGGGGACTGTCAATCATGTTGCAACAACTAAGTGAATGGTACAATATGGAGTGGATTGTCTTTACTATTGCCACCTCATTTGAATCCAACTTAAGCTTACACTTGGGATTTTTAGTGGACTCCATCCTTTGTTGGTTGATACGTGATCCCTACTAAGAAAGTAGCATTGTAGGGGTTGCTTAAACCACTACTATGGTTGACATAGGTAGTGATGCGACATAATTGTGCCTTTGCTCTCTCATATGAGAGATTACCCATTGTTCAGTTTCCCTTTCTGCAAGGAGTTGTAGGAAATGACATTCCCCATTATGGGAAATGAATAGTTATCCCTTTTGCACATGTTAGAGTCTTGATATACTTCCCATATTCTAATTTCATATGGTTGCATGTTGTGCTACTACACATTTTTTTCCCAACCACTAAGCTCTCCTCCCTCATCTGAGAGTTTCCACTTTATGTTACCAACTTCTTCAGTTAGCCAATAATTTTTCATCCTTAGTTCTCGCTACATTTGCTATGCATTATCATAAGAATATGATAGGGGATTATGATGTTGCACAGGCATAGGATCTAAGGGTAGTGAATTTTATATTAAGGGTGCATAGGGTAGAAGAGGTTGGGGGGCTTCTATCGGGGAGCTTCCTGGCCTGGATCAACATTCTTTTGGTACAAGATGCTTCCTTGAAGATTTGTGGGAACCTCTTCTCTCCTGATTGCTTAATGAGGAGGCTTATGTTAGGATCTAAGGCATGGACATAGTATATGTATGCCTGAGTAGGTGATGGTCTGGTCTCATGGGGTATCCTCCTCCAAGCTCTTGTAAAGTGGACATTGAAGTCAACCATGGTTTCGTAATAGGCTCGCTTGATGAATGTGATATGGGTGAGCAGTAGGAAAGGATCTATAAAGTATCAAATGTGTTTATAAGAGCTTTTGCTAGGTTAGCCCATGTGTCAATGCTTCCATTCTCTAGATATTTGAATCATAACAATGCTCTCCCGTTAAGAGATAGAGCAAGAAGCCTAAGCATGATGCCCTTAGAAACAATGCTATGGATTATGGATAAGGAGGCCACATTTTGATAGTGTTCATGTGCAATACCTTTTGATCCATCATAGCTTGGTAATATCCTTAATGCTTCCTTGGGGATGTCATGCAGATGAGGGATGTTTAGGGGGCCTACATCATTCCAGGAAGGATAACTCTGTTGAACCATCATAGGTTTGATTCTTTACATTTCTTGGATTCTTCCTTCATATTGGAGTCACCATATGAGTATGCTTTCTCTACCAGTAAGGTCAGGGCTACTCATCAAACCCTGATAAATCTAGGATATTAAGATATTTCAAAGAATTGAAGAGGCAAATGATTGTGATATCTGGATTTATGGTTCAAAGGAGTCGCCAAGTGATTTGGTAAGATACAGGTAAACCAGAGTATCACTTAACTATGATTTCCTTAAATAAAGAGACCTTTTGGATCCTCAACAGAGTCGCCAAGTTCTATCTTACTTCAAAGGCAACTGATTATAAGAAACCCAGTTATTTAGATTCACCAGGTGAACAAAAATTTTGCATATCAAAGCTTCACCAAACTCTTTATTATCAAACAATGGGACCTTAGGGTCCCATCGGGCATGCCAAAAATTATTGGTCACAAATTTGGCCTAATGGGAAAGTGAGGTTGGGAAAGACTGATGTGCTTGTGAACCTATGCCAACATTGAATGACTACCACACCTATGAGAGGTTAGGTAGTCGATCTCCAAAGAAGTTCAATTCCTTGGTCCTAGCTACTTGCCTAAAATAAGGAAGAAAATGGGAACAAAGAGAAAGGGTGAAGAGGTTGTAGCCAAAACTCACAAGAATGGGTACAACCGCATCAATACATATGCATGCTAAGCCAACACCATAGTTGTAAATACAAGAAAACCTTCTAATAGATCAACCAACCTTGTCCCTACTTAGAATTCGGTACTATGGATCATAGGCAAATTCTAGAACCAACGAATGGGGTGCATGAAATCGAGGATGTAGAATTAGAGTGCATCCACCCAACTAGATTAAGCAAAAATAAATCCAACAAAATATAAATGCGAATTCTAGAACTACTGAGTAAAGACGCATGAAATATAGATACCATAATTAGAGTGAGGTCACTCAAAGAACTTCAATAAAAATAAGCATTTAACATTCAATAAAAGATATAAGGACCAATTTGGAGACCAAACAATAGCACACTTATATTTACAAAATGATGAAATATTTACATATGAATTGTAGTGGAGAAATAACTACCCTTAGGAATGCTAAGCATTATGGAATATATAAACTTCACAATGAATGTTGCATTGAATATCACGGATGGTGATGAGATAATTGGGAGGTGCGAGAAGGAATGGCCCTGCTATGAATCTTTCCATATCTTCTATAGTCTACAATGGAAGGTGGTTGTCGTTAGTATGCCATTCAGATTAAGTGAATTTTGAACTTCAAGTAAATTTGATTCTCTTGTCAGACAATAAATTTCACCTACTTGAACCTAGGATATTAATTACATGAGAAGATGGGTTGAGACTAACCATTTGATTGATGTGTGATTTTATCAGCTATCGTGCACTAAGAAGGACACCTTCCCTCTTTAATGTTATCCCATTGTCGTGCGCCTTCATAAATGAGAGCACATGCTTTTTCTGTAGAGGTGCCTTGGTTTTGGTAGGAATTCAAAATGAGTGGAACTTTAGGATTTACCTATTGCTTGCTATTGACTTAGAACTCTACCCTCTATGTTCTATTTTCAATAGGGCAGACTTTTAGGCATACACCCCAATTTATTTCAGGCATGGAATTGGGATATATTGGAGGATGACCTATGCGAATAATTCTGTTGGACTTTGAATTTGGATGAACCTCCACCATGCCTCGAGGGAAGAGCCTTGGGATCTAATGCTGACCTAAATCTATTCTATTTATCCGCACATTTCATGGGTGGGCATTTGGGATCCCAATCCTTCATCCCATAACTAGGGTGGAGTTTTGGGTTATAGTGATATGGACTATTGACCTATTTTCACCCACCATTATTCTTAGTCAAATTTGGTCCTTTGAAAGATCGAAGCCTTGAGGATTATTTCATGATAAACATCCTACCTTTGGTGCTCATCTGTCATCGAGCAAAATTTCAAGATTACTTAATACATTTGTCTGATCGATTATTCCACCCTTCTTGCAAAACTACTCCAACATCATTCGTCACATCCAAACTAGTTTGCTTTCAGCACCCAATTCTTGAGGGCCTGGATCTCAAAACCTTATTTAAATTACTACTCAAACCATCATCTTGAACAAAAAGAGCTAGTGGGTAAAGGCATGCAAAAATTTACCCATAGCAGGTAGGATATCCTATCTTAAAATAACTTAAAAAGAGATGAGAAATAAATTATATCTAGTAAACAAAGATCTATTTTGGGTGCTTAAAATAGGACAACCCCTTGAGTTAGGTAATCCATGATTATAATATCTGTAAATATTAGAGGATTTGGGGTTTCTCACAAAAATATAGCCCTAAAAAGACATATTAAACTTTAGAAGCTGGATATTATCTTAATTTAGGAAATCATGTTAGAGGTGGGAAATGCAACCATTATACTTAATTCACTCCTACCAAACTAAAATTTTATTGGGATAGAATCAAATGGAAAAACAAGGAGCATTGTTGGGTCAGTGAGCTTGTTGCATTCTCAAAAGACATGGTGGATGGATACCTAGGGGAGCTCTTGGAGGATGGCCCAGGCTTATTGGATAATGTTAAAAATACAATGTGATAGCTCTCCTTGCTTGGTCACTGTGTTGATGATGTTGAGGGAGTCACCCTCAATGATCACCCTTTTGGGAAACTCCTATAGAAATCTGAGCCCACAGAGGAGGACCGAAGCTTACATGAATTTGTTGGTTTGGGTGCCCAGGGACTCTGTGTAAGAAAGGATCAAGTGACCTGAGTGGTCCCAGATGACGCTACCCACACCCGAGGGGCCAAAATTCCCTTTGGATGCCCCATCAAAGTTTAACTTAATCCACCTAGGGGGGCCGACCATCTACCCGAGGCTCTCATATGGGGGGGAGGGGGTGGGGGGGAGCATCTACACTTTGAGGGAGCTAAGGAGGGTTAACTCACTAGCATTATAGGGGGAGCAAAACGAGGAAAGGTAGTGGGAGTTCTCGGAAATGAAGGCAAGCGCTTTGACTGCCACCGCTTGGGGATCCCAGGCTGGGGAGGAAAAGGCTCTACCATTGCACTCAATCCAAAGATTCCAAAGTATGTGGGGGAGGCAAAAGGCCCAAATGGAGAAGAGGGTGTGATGGGAGAAGGGATTGGGCCATTGAATGAGGAGGTCTGGGATGGAATCAGGAGGGGCCCACTGGATGGAGAACTGAGCGAGGAGATGCCCAAGGGCCTCAAAAGAGAAAGGGCATATGAAGAAGATATGGGAAACTGAATCCTAGTATTTGCAGCACAGGTTGGGATAAGGAAGCCCCTTTTCACCAGGTTATCGATGGTGAGGATCTTGTTGTGGGTGGTAGTCCAAACGAAGAAGCTGATCTTGGGGATCAAGTTTTTGGACCACACCTTCTTGATAGGGAAGTGACCTTCATGGGGATCCCTAAGGAGGCCATAGGTAGACTTGAATAAGAAATAGCTGCTATTGGTGCCTTGCCAGACGCATCTATTCTTGTTCACCCCTGATGGGATGATAGCCATGCGAAGTAAGTTTGAGAAACTACCTGCTTGGCGTGGGAACTTAGGAACATCAGTGGGTGTCCAACATGCTCCGCCCTAACCCTTGATGATGTAGTCTACCACATTGGGGCCTCTGGATGCCTCCAAGTGTTGTATCAAGCCCAAAAGGTCAGGGTCTGTGCTCAAGGCCTCATCCTAAAGCCATATATCATTCCAAAAGTTAATGTTGGCACCATCTCTAAGGATCCACCTGGTCCCTTTTTTGATGAGGTCTTTGGTGAGGATCAAGGATTTAAAGAAGGTAGATCCATCTCGAGTCTGGTGGTGGCTGAGGAAGGGGTAATTCTAGAGATATTTACTTTTTACAATGGCCACCCATTCAATCGAGAAGTTGGAGAAAACCTTACAGGCATGCTTAGCCAAGAGGGCCTTGTTCATAAAGGGGACCAAGTGGAAGCCTAATTCGCCTTCGATTCTGGGGTGGCAGACCATAGGCCAAGCGACCAGTGGGATCATTTTATTCTCTTCACTCCTAGACCACAAGAAACACTTCTGGATATGTTCAATGCGAGCACTGATCAAGGTCAGGATCCTGAATATGGACATGAAATAAACTGGGATGCTTTAGAGCCAGGCAGACATGAGAGTTGCTTTTCCCACCTAGAAGAGGAGATGACCTTTCTAGGAGGCCATATTTTTTTGAATTATTTCAACCAGGGTGCTCCATAGGGTTGGAAGGGAAACCCACGAATATGAGGAGTCCTAGGTACGTGGTGGAGAGGGTGTCAGGGAAGCATCCCAGAATCTAAGCTACCATCACCTGCCTAGCTGGGGGAGTGTGGATGAAGTAAATTTTGCTCTTTCAAAGGTTTATTTTCTACCTTGCTTCTTCCTCATAGATATGGAGGATCTGATTGATAACTTTTTCTTGGGATACCTACACGAAAGTGGTAAGAATGGTGTCATCCACTAACTGGTGGTGGGACACTGGGGCCAGCCCTGAAGCAGGTTGGATGCCAGATATGAGATTACTATTGGTTGTGTTTGAGAAAGTGCAGTCTAGGGATTTTTCTAGGATGATGAAGAGGATGGGGGATAGGGGGTAACCTTGTCAGAGCCCTCTAGCACTGGGTAAGAAGCCGATCGGGGAACCATTGATCAGGACAGAGAACCAGGGAGATGACACACAATGGAGGATGAGCCCAACCTAGGTGGGATGAAAGCCTAAATTGAGGAGGACCTTAGCGAGGAACTCCCAACTAACTCGATTAAAGTATTTATTCATGGCTAGCTTGAGGATAAAGGTTGGTTTTTTGGCCAGGGTAGTAGAGTGGAGGACCTCATGGATTAAGATTATCCTATCTGTCATCACTCTACCTTTGATAGAGCTTCCCTAGGAGGGGATAATGATCGGGGGAGGATGTCTTTGAGCCTATTTTCAAGGAATTTGGTGAGTATCTTGTAAAGGACATTGCATAGGCTGATGAGACAAAAGTCAGGAAGGGACTTGGCCACCAGTGACTTGGGGATCAAGGCAATGAAAGTGGAATTGATACCTCTCAAGATGGATCTAGCGCTCTGGAGGTCACGGATGGTAGCGCACACCTCTTGGCATAAAAAATCCTATAAGGTTTGGAAAAAGTAGGGGGGAAGCCATCGAGACCTGCGGAAATGTCTACTTTCATGGAGAAAAGGGCCACTTTGATCTCCTTATTAGTGAGAGGACTGAGAAATGCCTTGTTGCCTTGAGGGGAGATGTAAGGATGAATGTGATCAAGGAGGGCCACGACTGCTTGGGGGGTAGGAAGAGGCTCGGTGCCAAGGAGCTCCTAGTAGAAACTAGTGGCCTCCATTATAATTTCTTCCTCATCCCTTGTTCTATCGTCACTACAAATGATCTTAGGGATGTTGTTGGTGCTCCATTTTTGAAGGGTGGAAGTGTGGAAGAATTTTGTGTTGGTGTCTCCCTCCTTGAGCCAGAGGGCTCTCAAATTTTAACTCCAAAATGTTTCCTCATAGGCTAAGACATTGTGGTAATCAACAAAGATCCTTAGCTCCTCTTCCCTCCATCCAGGTTCCACCATTCCATCCTAGACTCTGTCTTGCAGGTCTTTCAACTTTTTCCCTAGTATCTCCTTGCTCTCGAAGATGTTCCTGAACACCTCTCTGTTCCAAACCTTGAGGTTTTATTTGAGCACCTTTATTTTTTGGTAGAGTTGATAAGCAGGGAACCCTGAAGCGAGGAGGCTCCACCATATGCCCCCTTGCTCTTTGAAGTCGGGGTGGTGGAACCACATAAACTCAAACCGAAAGGGGCATTTGTGGGGAGGGCACCTACAAAATTCAAAGAGGAGGTGGATGTGATCCGATGCTACTATGGGAAGGGCCAAGAGGGTGGCATTGACAAATAGGAGAATGGCCTCCTTGGATAGGAATACCTAGTAAATCTTGACATGGATGAGGCTAGCCCTAGCTCATCTATTACTCAAGGTGAAGTTGGTGCCCTTCAGGAGGATGTTCATGAGCTCATTGTCATGATGAAGTCACCAAAATCCTTCATGCTTCTGGAGTTTAGGACTGGTCCCCCGCATTTGTCTGAGGGGAAGATGGGGTTGTTGAAGTCGCCTACCAGGATCCAGGGGAGGAGGGAAAATGCTTCTCTCATGAGGCTGATCTTGCCCCATAGGGAGGTTCTGTCAATAGAGGAGTTAGGTGCATAGATGTTGGAGAGGATCTAGGTATGCTCGGACTCCAAAATGTGGAACATAATTTTGATGATTTTGGGAGAGGATGAGATCAGCATGCCTTCGACTGTGCTTGGGTTCCATAGGCACATTAGTCCCCTTGCAGAGATAAGGGCCAGGGTAGATAGGGATTCACCATTATGCTAGATTACCTTAGTGACTTTGATGAGGAGTATTCATCCAGCTTAGTTTATTGGAGGAGAAGAATTGTGGGTTTATGGTCCCTATGCAACTGGGCTAGGGCACATCTTGTGGGGGATCCATTGAGCCCTCTAGAATTCTAGGTGATGATCTTTATTTGACACATTTGGGAGGTCACTTTCCTCCCTTCCCTTACTAGGTGGGAGGTTTGGGTCTAACGACTTCATCTGATGGGAAGATAAGGGCTTCACCTAGGAGGGTCATATGGAGGCCATTGACAATCTCATCCTTTGCTTGCTTGATGTGTTGTTCATCAAGCGTAGGCCGATCTCTTTTCTTCTTGCTGCTAAAGTCTATTGCAAAAGTTTTTTTGTGGGTCCATTTGGGGATGAAACCTTCAAGGGCAGATTGGGAGAAGGTTGGGCTACCATTGTCATCTCCTTATGACACCTTAGATCCACCTTTAGAGAAGGTATGGGAAGGGAGGGATAGGGTCATGAGGGCAGGGGATCAGCAGAATGTGGGGGATAAATAGGAGGGGCATGCAGGGGGGTTTCAAGAGACTTTTTGGGGCTGAAACCCCCTCTCGAGTATGGGAGGGGGGGCCCTTGGCCGGGAAGGTCTCCTAGGATAGAGGAGTAGTTGGGGGGCCTATAGGCTATTGGGGGAAATTCTCGAGACCTTGCAAAGATGAATAGGAAACCTTTGGGGTGGGTTTCAAGGAGGTGCATACCTGGTATTACTCATTCATTGGGGTGGGACCCACTTGCTGATTTCCTTTGTCTGCTGGGACATCTTGCCATGCCACTCCTAGGATTAGTGGCCCTAGGGGGGTCATCTACCTTGGTGGGTATGAGAAAGCCTCCTTTCATGATATGGTGCCTTTGATGGAGGATCCTTGATGCCTGGAGCTTCAAGATTCTTGGATAGGGGGCATTTATTGGGGAGGTGTCTCTACAAGTTGCAGATGGAGTAGAAGGTTGGCTTGTTTTCATAAACAATGGTTTGGCACCAAAAATACGACCTCGATGAGATGGTAACTGAGGAAGGGAGCTCTAATTCTAGGTTTATAGCAACGCATATCTTGGCATGAACCATGCGGGATCCCGCCTTGGTGGTTGAATCAAAAGCCATAAGGTCTCCTACAACTTGGGTAATGAGTCTGAGGACACCTTCCTTCCAGTGATGGAAGGGGAGATCGAGAAGCATGACCCAGATCAAGGCAACATTGATGCTCTATGTGTTGGGGTTAAAATCGGTGGCCCAACGCCGGAGGAAGAGGCTTGTGTGTCCTAGGAACTAGGGCCCATCCATGAGTATCTTACTGGTGTCCTCCTTATTGTTCAGCTTGATGAGGAAGAACCCCTTGGATAGGGCAATGATCTGCATGTTTCCTAAGGTTTTCCACTTGGAAAAATCCCATCGGTGAATGGTCTCCATGTCAGGGCGGCCCCCAATGAATTTCCCAACCAAGGAGAAGGAGGAGGCAGAAACGAAGGATGAGAACATTTCATCCTTGATCGAGATGTGGGTCCCCACAAGGGAGAGCCCCATGGTTGGGGCTTGGGGGCAGCTAGACTCGCCCACCAAGACCTGCATGAATGAGGGTTTGCTAAAACCCTCAATGGCAAATGTATCAATTTTTTTTTTAGGGGGCTCCTTGTTCGAAGAGGGGCCCCAAAGAATGTCTGTGCTTCCATTGGATCCCAGGATTTCATACGATCAAGGTTCTACACTAGACCCCACCTGGCCCGTGTCCAAGTCAAGGCCAGCCATAGCTCCAGATCCCACTGGAGTGGACCCTGCTGCTCCAGATCTCGCTGCCACCCCTATTGTAGCCCCTGCTCCCACTCCTACTCACGCACCTGCTGTTGCTCCCGCCATCGCCATCATATTTACATCTAGTAACTAATATTTAATTCTACTAATCTAATGCTATTTAATTTTATTGATGCAAGAAAGTAAAAGAAATTTTACAAAGATAAATAAATCATGTGAAGATACAAAATACCATTATAGAAATCATGGAAGAAAATACTGCTTTATTGATGAACTTTAATTCTTCATGCATACAGACTATGCGGATATACTTCTTTGAACATCAAGCCTTTAGAATAGTAACTTGTAAAACTGTGTACAATGGACCATTAGAAATTTTCAGAGGTCTCTACCTTGTATTTTATAATGTCACTTGGACATTTTACAGTAAAATTCTCTTATACCATATGTTACAGTTCAAATGCTCAAAGATTTGAATTCTAATATTTCATAACAAATATATGCTATAATTAAGACATGCTAACAACTACCCTTGGACTTATTATCCAAGTGGCATATTTGACAAGTGTACATAATGAATATCCTAAATTTTAATAACTTGCTGATAATGTACAATAACTATTTTTCCTATTCTCAAGGAAAATACAAATTAAGATTTCGTTCAAATCTTGACAACTTTAACAAAATGTATCTTTAATGTCATGTTACAAACCATACAATATGTATTAAATCATATGCCAAATATTAATGCCACCGCATTAACAATTATGCTAACTTTATAATCTATGTGATGTTGCTACGTTGTCCTTGGATGTGGAATTTCAATGCATCAGACAATTTATTCAATCAACATTCTTTCGGTAGACCCTTTTAATAGGTACTTTCTATAACACATTTATGTAGGTGTTTTTTGTAACACATTTTTGTATATGTATTCTATAGCACCTTTCCAAAATGCACTTCCATTCAGGTTCTCAGTGAACTCTTCACATGACTGTTTCACCCATGCTTGACATCTAGACTATGTTCTACTGTAACATTTCCCATGAAACACCTACAATATTTATCTACCAAAAATATATAGGAAACTTGTACAATTTGTGTAAAATACAAACATATATCACTTAGTATTTAGAAGTCAAATACACTCATAAATCATGTAAATAAGATGTAATAAACATCGAAACACATTCATTTTTATCAAGTTTGCATATACAAATCAAGATAAATATTGCGTAATAGAATATCAATCTCCCACTAATCATTTCCCCCCAAACTGGAGAGAATGCATGTCCTCATGCATACGTGGTTAAATATCATAACATAACATAATGATGCAAATATAATATTGCAGATAAAATAAATAACACTATAAATTTTTACAAATGAAATTTTGTAAATACAATATTTAATATTGTCATTGTAATCAGACAAAAATTTTGCAAGTACAACCGATAATATAGTAACATAACAGATAAAAACATAGAAATCATAACTTGACAAAATGTTGTGACATAAGATATAGAAATCATAATTAAATATCACAAATAAGATACTACATATGGAACAATTAAACTACTACAAATATATATAAGGAACAAATACACAAGTTTAAAACAAATTTTGATAAAGTTTTTAATATCTAAAGTTGTTTAGATCTGAGCTAGAACGAAGCCTAGGATGGAGCTGGTAGTTTTACTGCAACATTATTTCATGCTTTACCTTTTGAATTTATTTTTTAGCCTTCTCAATATCAAGTGGTATTTCAACAACCATAGTCTTTATGTGCACGACCTCTGCAAGTCCTTCATCCTTTGATTCATGATGCACGTCCTGCTTTTCTAGTGAGGCAAATGGTTCTATAGTTTTGATGATTTTGTTAATCACCATGTTGAATTCATGAGGTATCCCAACATCGAGAGGTATTCCTACATGGGGAATCCCTATCTCAATAGATAGTTCCATTCTTTGGGGGCTATGTGTATACCTTTGACGTTGTTGGAAGGGAAACTCAAAAAATGGAATTGAGTTGTCCTCATCAAGAACTTTGGTAAAATAAAAATGCTTGGAAAAGTTCACCATTTTATTTGGCTTTTTCTTGGACGTGGAGCTCTTGTTAGGGTATGTATTGACATTCACCAGTTGGATGACTAGGTCAACGAGTTTTACCACCCTATCTACAGAAATTATTTTGAGTATGTCAAGCTGAAGAGTGAGAGATTGCTTCACTAAGGTAGCATGTTTTGAAAACTCATTTTTGAGCCTATCCAATTTGATGTGCAACAAGGTTTTTTGTGTCTAAATGTGGTCAAGATTTTCAGTGGAAATATCAGAGGTAGGTGGTTTTTCTTTGGGACTGGACGTCTCTCCCTTTCCTTGGTCTTTTGGATTATGCTTTTCATATATGGTTTTCCTTACAAGCTGAGAGGTTTTAGATGGCTTGGTATAGGTAGGACATTTGTGCATAGGAGACTCCTCCTCTTCCTGACTTTCAAATTCATATTTTTCCTCAGATGCACTATCTTCAGTAAATTCTAACTTTCTTGACTCATATTGGATGGACATGTTGGCCTTCTCAACCATTGTATCCCATGAAATTCATACTTCAGATGCTTTATGTAGGACCATTAATTTTATTAGCCTATGATGGACAAGTAGATAAAGTTTGGTCTGATCACTGGATTTATTAGGTTGCACCCTAGTAACAATAGCTTATATATATATGTATAGAAAGTACGATAGATTGAAAATGTAATCCTCATGCTTGGGGTATTTGATATTTAACAATATTTTTAAATTGTAACCCCCACAATTAGATAACCTCCCTTCTAACATGAAAAAATTCACTAAAATAGTGGCAACCTCCTACCATTTCAAAGGGAGTGAAAATGTGGCTATAATTTTAATCCACCCATTCCTATATCTGGTAATTACACATATCTCTCCTAAATTGTCAACCATTTGGCTCAGTCCTTTATAGGTAGATTTATAATACCACTAGCCAACCTTAGGGAGACTTAAGACTTTAGAAATTATACTGGGGGTAATATTTATTTTTTACTTTACCCACATGGATCACCATGATCATGGGATCACAGTTAAAAATGAACTACTTTGCCATGCCTTGGTCGTGCCCTTGAAATTTAGTTAAGGCTTCCCACTAGCGTGATTCCTAAAATATTTTCTTGATGAAGTCGCTAGGGATTTAGTTGTTAATGGACAAGGGTTAACTATATTTATGAAATGTGGATCTTGACATGGTGATAGGTTTAATGGATAGAGGTATGGTAAATAAAGAAGTAAGGTTTAGAAGATAGGAAGGTATAGTGTTATGAGAGAATAGGATCAAATTCTATTTTTTTTTTCAAATTCTACCATAGATATGCTTAGTCGAAAGATAAAACCTACAAAATATTTGACAAAATAGATGCATGCATGGGTTATCATCATAAAATAAAAGAAATTTTATACATCTTGACCCATGCAATGAAAATATTACGTTGAATTTCAATACATGTTTCTACGACATGATTAAAGGAAAATTATAAGTGTTACTTTGTAGTTTTGTTATGTTTCTCATTCCCTATTAAAATTTCAATTTTTTTTTTACCACCTATAGTCTTGTTTTTAATTACTTGGCCTTATTTCCAAATTTTTATCATCGTCCAACCTATTGTTCCTTCTTCGACGTCCACAATAATTTCCCAAAAACCCTTACTACCATATTTGTCCATTCTACAGTTGTTTTTGTCTGCTACATAGTCACATTCATCCATCACACAGAGTCTTGATAAAGGTTGCAGAGCTCGCATGCTATGAAAAGATGATATTTTTTAATTTTTGTGTTATTATTTTTGTTTAATTTTCTCATGCAATGAGGTTGGATGAATCATGGACCTCTATTCCACCTTAATCAATGGTTTGTAGCCTCAATCCATAGAGTTTCTTCCCATTGCTTCATGCGGCCAAGTGTCGTTGATCAACGCTTTCTCATACGTGGTGGTCATCTACCAACTTGTAGAGGAAATTTTGATACAGTTAGGGTTATTTTGTTATTCGATAGCTCAAGAAATAATAGTCATTGATTATGATTTTGATTGATGACTCCCACATTCAATCCTCATTGTTTTATCCTATTGGACCTTGTGAAAATACATCGATAATCGATGGTTTTAGACATGAGGTGGTCACCTTAACTCAAAAAGGATTGTATTTTGCTTTCTTGGTGTGATGCCCTCTCACCACCTTGCATGGAAATTTGAATGATAAAAAAATTAGGTGTTTGGTTTGTAATTTTAATAGGCCTAAGTTTATGTTATGGTTTACATCAGCCATAGAAGGAGGTTGATTTTTAGTTTTAATTAACAATAAAACTTACATCCCTTGCTCGATCTACCTTTGATATATTTAAATCGTGCTTTGAATTGCTATTCCATCTATATGTGTCCTCCTTTTTTACTTCAAATTTTTTATATCCATGATTCAAATGTGCTCCTCTTATCATCTTACCTTCACACCCGAGCAATAAATTATGATATGCCTGATTGGTAATCCATATGATTGTTTCAACCACAAGGCAGTCATAGGCATCCACGTCACCACTTTATTTTTTTGGGTTGTATACAAGTCATATTCATTAGCTCATTAATTTATGCCCTTCAATAATTTGAACCCTTTGCACACGTATTCCAAAGTTTATCATTCAAATCCTTTTGCATGTGGTTCTTAAAGTTGAGTTCGCATTTTGACTTTTTGTGCTATGGCTCATGGGTTTGGATTTAAATATCCATGCTATGGTATTCACAGTAAAATATTTAAATACCTATGTGAGTTTTATTTTTCATACCAAGGTCTTTGTAAAAATAATTATTGATAACCACCTTGCACTATTTGATTATGCTTTGACACGTGTCCTCAACCATGTGCAAGTCTGAAATCATTTATACTTAGAAGAATTTTTATGAAGTTGTGTCTATAGAAATATGCTACTGAAAGTATCTACATAAAATATCTATGAAAAATGACTATAGAAACTATATACAAAAAACCACTATGAAAAATAGCTATGGAAAACAACTACGAAAACAACTATGAAAAAAATCATGGAAAAAAACTACGTAAAAGACCTATGAAAAATATCTACAAAAAAAATTAATTATAGGGTCATAGGAATACTTTACTTGATTTCCCATTATTTTCTTTTCTCCCCTAAAATGTATCATGAAATTTATTGCATAAAGCATTTACTTCTCCCCCCAAACTATATTTTTGGCTATATAGCCAAAACAAGATAAGGAGAGAAATTCTTATAAAGTTTATTTTGTGGAAAATATTTAATATGTATATATATATATATATATATAAATATAATTTTTTATTTCAATATTATTTTATTTACCTAATAAAAATATGGGGGTATTTACTTAAATACTAATTATTTATTTATGTTAAGCCATCAAATAAGTTTGTAGGATAATAAAACTTCTTAAAATAAAATTGCTTGTTCCCAATAGCAAATATATTATGCAAAAACTTTGATGCCTTGCTTGGCATTTTAATAAAAGATTCCATAGTCAAATAACAAATTTTTATAATACCCTAAAGAGGTCAATTTCGTGTTCTACTTAATTTAGCTTCATTAAGGAGTTCTTGTATAAGAAAATAATTTAAATCAATATCAATCATCAACACTTTGGTTTGCAAAATAGGTCTTCATTAGTGGTTAGACATATTTTAAACCCATTTTGGAAGAGGAGAAATAAGATAGTCATTCTGGTATCCACTTGATTTACCATTTCATAGCCCATTTTTATAGAAATGTGCATTTATTTGTTAAATTTGTAGGGGTGCAAAGCTTTAGGGAATCAGATTCCCAACCACTCTATCAAAGTCCTAATGAGAGTCACCCTATCCTTACTGTTTTGTTCCTTTAAGTAAAAATTAAAGCTTTGGAGATTCGGATCACATCTCCATCTAGATGGAATTGTAATTATATCCTTATGTCCTTTTTATTTTTATTTAAAGAGAAGTTAGAACTTTGGGGATTCGTATCATATCTCCATTTGAATGGAAACATAATTCTATCCTTATGGTTCTGTTTATTATTATTATTTAGGGAAGGAAGTGGAACTTTGGGGATTCAAATCACATCTCCATATGTATGGAAATGTAATTCTATCCTTACGGTTCTTTCTCTTCCCTTTTTATTATTTATGGGCTACAAGGTCTTTTATTACCTTTTTTTATAATTAGAGATACCATCATGACTAGTTATCCTCCTTCCTGTAATGTAAGAGCATGCCTTCACACACTAAATCTAAATTCTCTTTTAAACATGATATTATGATTGAAAAATTATGAATAATAAGATGAAAAAATTAGATATTATAACTCCATCATGAAGCAAAGGAAGCGTATTTAAAGAACATAGAGTGATATTTTAGTTTATTTTCATGAAATGTTACTATCCCATGATAATCCTCTTTCATTGGCCAAGTAGTGTAAATATTTCTACCATCCATATTATTTACCGAAACCTACTTGTAGCGAGGGAATTTTGACACATTACAAAATTCCCACTCCCTAGCCAATATGTTGTTACCCCCTAACAATGTACTTTCCACCCTCTAGCTCCCTACTTTGAATTTTGTGATGGATAAAAATAGTTTTTACCCATGTCCCCATTTTTTCAAAAAATTCGGATGGTCCTGACAAATTTGAATCGGTTTGAATTTATCCAAATCCCATGTGCGCTTAATTTAGCTGCACTGTTTGGATTGATATTCTCACAATGACACTGAGAGGGGGGGGGTGAATCAGTGTAACTATTTAAAAACTTGAATCTACAACTCTTAAAACTTAAAAATGCAAGCTTAAAAATAGTTAAAGCAAGTATCACACAAGAGCATCACACAACACAAGATTTAACGAGGTTCACCGATGTGGCTACTCCTCAAATAATGACTGTTTGGACTACAATCCAAATCCAGTATTTGCAAGGATTCAATCTTTACAAATAGTTTACCAGCACCCACTGGAAGGAGCACCAACCCCTGATTTTTCTGCTGCAACAGATAGGAGCACCAACTCCTTTTACCAAGCACCAACTTGGATTTCAATTTTTAACAAAAATATTGACATAAAAATGCCTTCTCTTTTGCAAGACCCTTACTGGTCTATAGCTCATACAATTTAATCTCACAGAAGCATACGAGAGAATTGTTAGAATCTCAATATCTTCCTTTTACAGTCTAAACCTCTCTTCTGATCTTTCAATAAAATTGCATTCAGGTTCAGGTTCTTGTTCTTTCACCTGTACTTCGAGCAAGACTCTTACTCAACCTTATCTTTTGTTTTTCATGAATAACCACGGTTGCAGTAACCTCTCTTCCTATGCCTGTTCGAGTTTTTATATTTGATTTTCTTGAACGACTCAATTTTTAAACGGTTCAAATTTTCCCTCTAAACTTTCATGCATTTTCGGTTGTAATTGATCCGTCAAATCCCCTCTGACGCGTTCTGCCTTTTCGCCGCTTTCTTACTGACATATTCTGACATTCTGCTCTGCTGGTACTGACACCCTTTTCTATGCAGACTGACAGCCTTTCTGCGCGTTTCGATGCTCTATGATTCTGTTCTCCTAAACTCTACGTAACTGCCCTTTTAGCACTTTCACACTCTTTTCTATACTACGTCGATCCTTCTATTCTACCCGCTACTATCGTGTCTGACATGCACAACCATCGAGAGGATTTCTTGTTTGTAGAGATTATCTGTAATACTGTTCTTGTGCCAGCTTGCTACATCACGACCCTGCAACAGCCGTTCTTTTCTTAAATGCATGCTTCGTAACTTTCCCTGTGACTCCAGTTAACTGCTGCAGTATTTTCTCTAATCTTTCACCAACACCTGTCACTGGGAACTGCAGATCTGACTCTAGTTAACTCTACCGTAACTGGCGCTATTTTGACACCTGTCACAGTGCATGTATCTTTGGCTTTTTCCCGCCAAGCTGTTACCTGTCGCGATATCGCGACATATCTTCCTTCAAGACCTTGTCTCAGCATGCACCCGCGAAAACATTACATGTCACGATATCGCGACGTTTTTAGCCTCCTTCTACTTTACTCGGCACACACCCGCGAAAATGAGACATGTCACGAAATCACGACTCATTCGGGCTTTTCTCGATGTCATCTGCCTTTTCTTTCAACTTGTCACGAAATCGTGACACTTTCAGCTTTTGCTGACGTCATCCTTAATGTCGTCATGAAATCGCGACGCTTCCGGCTTCCTGCGGCTTTTCTTTCAACTTGTCACGAAATCGTGACACTTTCAGCTTTTGTTGACGTCATCTTCAATGTTGTCACGAAATCGCGACGCTTTCGACTTCCTGCGGCTTTTCTTTCAACTTGTCATGAAATCGCGACACTTTCATCTTTTGCTGACGTCATCTTCAAAGTTGTCATGAAATCACGACGCTTCTGGCTTCCAGTGGCTTTTCTTTCACCTTGTCATGAAATCGTGACACTTCTCAGTTTTGTTGACGTCATCCTTCGCTTTGTCATGAAATCACGACGCTTTCGGCCTCCGTACAATTCTCTCTTCATGTGGTAGCGAAATCGCTACACCTTTTTGACTTAGTAATTTTCTTTGTTGCGCCTCTGAAAATCTAGCATGTAGCAAAATTGCTACAACTTTGTTGCCTAGGTGCTTCCTCTTGCTTCGACTTGTTAAGCTTAGACTTGTAGCGAAATTGCTACCCCATTGTGTGTTTTACACTTGTAGCGAAATCGCTACACCTATGCCCCTTGCATTTCGAACTCGTAGCGAGGTCGCTGCACCTTTGCACCTTGCATTTTGAACCTGTAGCGAAATCGCTGCATCTTTGTGCCTTCCATTCCGAACTTGTAGCGAAATCGCTGCACTCTTGCGCCTTGTATTTCAAACTTGTAGCGAAATCGCTACACTTTCTTGACTTAGTGCATTTTCTTTGCTTCAGCCAGCAAAACTGCAACATGTAGCGAGATCGCTACAGTTACTCGACTTTGCTGCTTTGCCTCCAACATGTCATGAAATCACGACAGTTTTCATCCTAGGCGTTGCTTCTTCAAACTTGTCATGAAATCGTGACACTTTTCGTCCATGGCACTTTTGCTCCAAACTTGTCATGAAATCATGACAGTTTTTCAACTTTGCTTCTTTCCTTCCAGCATGTCGCGAAATCGCGACAATTTCTCGATGAATTTGGCTTCTTTCCCTCCAACATGTCGCGAAATCGCGACAATTTTTCATGAACTTTCTCTCTCCTCCGATATGTCGTGAAATCGTGACATTTTCGGCTGCATTTTCTCTCTCCTCTGTTTTGTCGCGAAATCGTGACATTTTTGGCTGCATTTTCTCTCTCCTCCATTTTGTCGCGAAATCGCGACAGAAAACATGTCGCGATATCGCGACAGTTTTCTTCCTTGTCTTTTTCTACAAATTTTTGAATCTGGGTCACCTCTGTTTTCCTTGAAATTCCCTGCACTTGATCTGACTGACCTCTGAACTGCATCAATTGCATCAATCTGTCTGTGTTGACAACAATGACAATACTTTTGCAATGCTTTTGCTGCACCTTGCTCAACAATCTCCCCCTTTGGAATTGTTGGCAACACACTGCAACCTTGCTCAATTTCTTCTCCCCCTTTGCCAATAATACCAAAGGGCTGTTGTAGACTCCCCCTGAGTCTATGCACAACATTCTCAGGCATAAATAATTTGAATGCTCCCCCTGAGAATGTGTTTCCCATAGCTAGTCAGTGCTTGGGTAGTGTGACTACTCCCAACTTCTTCCGAAGGTATTCAAATACTTCCTTTGGCAAAGGTTTGGTGAATATGTCTGCTACTTGCTCTGTAGTTGGAACAAACTCCAATTTGACCTCTCCTTCTGCAACCTTATCCTTCAAGAAGTGATACCGGATTGCAATATGTTTGGTGCGGGAATGCATTACCGGATTCTTTGAAATGTTGATTGCACTAGTGTTGTCACATTTGACTGAAATGGGCTCATTGAAGTGAATACCTAGATCTTTCAAGTGTTTGTCTCATCCATAATATTTGTGTACAACATGTTGTTGCTGCAATGTATTCTCGCCTCTGTCGTGGATAGAGAGACTGATTCTTGCTTCTTGCTGTGCCATGCTACCAATTTATCTCCAAGAAAAAATGCTCCTCCACTTGTACTTTTTCTGTCATCAATACATCCTGCCCAATCTGCATCAGAATATGCAAAAAGAGTGAAGTCTTTTCCTTTTGGATACCACAGCCCATACTCCATAGTACCCTTGAGGTACCTAAAAATCCTTTTCATGGCTGTCACATGAGTCTCTTTTGGACTAGCCTGAAATCTTGCAACCATGCAAACAACTTGTAAGATATCCGGTCTGGTGGCTGTCAAATACAGCAGGCTTCCAATCATTGATCTGTATATTGTTTGATCAACATCTGGAGATTTATCATCCTTGCTCAACTTGCAGCTTGTTGTCATGGGGGTGCTGACTGGCTTACTATCCTCCATAGTGAACTTTTTCAGCATTTCTTTCACATATTTAATTTGAGAAATAAAAATCCCTTTTTCAGTTTGATTAACTTGCAATCCAAGGAAATATGAGAGTTCACCAATCATAGACATTTCAAATTCTTTCTGCATTTTGTTTGCTATGTCTTTGCATGATTCATCATTGTTGCTTCCAAATATTATATCATCTACATAAACAACAAGGACAATGAAATTGCCATTTTCAGTTTTGATATATAAATTGCTATCAACCATACCTTTCTTGAATCCTTGCTTAGTGAGATAGCTGTCCAATCTTGCATACCAAGCTCTAGGTGCTTGTTTCAAGCCATACAATGCTTTCTTCAGCTTGCAAACAAAGTTAGGATTGTCACAAAGTTGAAAACCATCAGGCTGTTCAATATATACTTCTTCTTCAAGATTTCCATTCAGAAATGCTGATTTTACATCCATCTGATAAACTTTGAAATTTCTATGAACTGCTAAAGCCAAAAACAGTCTTATTGCTTCAAGTCTGGCCACTGGTGCAAAAGTCTCTTCAAAATCAATCCCCTCAACTTGAGCATATCCTTTGCAGACTAATCTTGCTTTATTCCTTACAACCTGTCCGTCTTCATTCAATTTGTTTCGAAATATCCATTTAGTACCAATTATGTTTTTATTTTCAGGCCTTGGTACTAATTCCCAGGTTTTGTTTTTCTCAATTTGATCTAGTTCTTCATTTATCGCCTCCATCCAGACTTTCATCTGTGCTTGCTTCAATAATATTTTTGGGCTCAATACTGGATAACAGAGAATAGTTATTTACTGCTCTTCTTCTTGTCTGAATGCCAACTGTAGGGTCCCCAATAATCTGCTCTTTGGGATGATTTTTCTGCCAGCTGCCTGTTCTGGATTTCCTGTTTTCTTCTCTTTCCAAATCATCTGAATCTGATTTCTGTCTCTCTTCCTTTTCTTGATCTTCATCTTCTTCAATAAATTCTTCATAAGTTGGGTAGTTTTCATTATGGCTGATTTCTTGTTTCCTTCCTTCATCAACCTTAACATCCGCACTCTCCACAATTTTCTTGAGTCTTTTGTTGTAGCATGTGTAGGCTTTGCTTTTTGTTGAGTAACCAAGAAAAATACCTTCATCAGCTCTGTCTTCAAACTTGCCAAGATTGTTTTCAGTTCTTTTAATGTAACACTTGCTGCCGAACACTTTGAAGTATTTTGCTGTAGCCTTTTTGCCAAACCACAGTTCATAAGGTGTTTTGCTTTCATGCGGCCTCAACATACATCTATTCTGAATGTAGACTGCAGTATGAACTGCCTCTTTCCAGAACCTGTCAGCAATTTTGCTCTCTGTTAACATGGTCCTTGCCATTTCTTGCATAGTTCTGTTCTTTCTTTCAACTACTCCATTCTGCTGTGGTGTTCTAGCTGCCGAAAACTGTCTTCTAATCCCATGTTTTTCACAATATTCTGCAAACTCATCTGAAATAAACTCTCCACCTCTATCTGATCTCAAACATTTAATTCTTTTTCCAGATTGATTCTCAACAAGATTTTTAAAAGTTTTAAACATCTCAAAGGCTTCTGATTTAAATTTTAGAAAGAGTACCCATGTCATTCTGGAAAAGTCATCTATACACAGCATGAAATATTTGTAGCCATTTATGCTTTCCGTTCTCATGGGTCCACATAAATCTGTGTGAATTAGTTCTAACGGTTTGCTTGTAAAATACTCTTTTGCTTTGAAAGTAGATCTGGTTTGTTTCCCCTTTTGGCATGACTCACAAATGTTGTTTGAGGGTTTACCAATAGTGGGTATGTCTCTTACTGCTCCTTTTGAGCTGATCTTTACCAGATTATCAAAGCTTATGTGACCGAGTCTCTTGTGCCACAACCAATTTTCTTCTTCCTGTCCAACCAAGCAAGCTCCTTCTGAAGTCTCCGAGAGAGTATACAAATTTCCAGAAGTTCTCAGTCCAGTGGCTATTAACTTTCCATTTTTTGTCTTTCTTACTTCACAACCCTCTTTCTTGAAAATTACTTCATGACCTCTGTCACAAATTTGACTTACACTCAGTAAGTTATGCTTCAGACCTACCACAAAAAGAACTTCCTTAGAGTTGATTTTTCCGTCACTTAACTTAACTGATCCTTTACCCACTATCTTTGCTCCATCATTGTTTCTGAATTTTACAGAACCACCTTCGTATGTCTGTAGCTTATCAAACTTCTGTTTGTCTCCTGTCATATGACTGGAGCATCCACTGTCCATAATCCAAGGTGCAGATTTATTCTGGGCTTTGAGAGCTGTTTGAACGATTAGAGATTCCTTGTCTTTCTTCGGTTGTTCCTTTTCTTTCCACTGAGATTTAACAACAGATCTGGTCACTTGTTTTACCTTCTCCCTTTCATTGGCTTGTGACAGTTTTTCGAGAGATTTTCTGTTTTGTTTTAATCCAGTTGATTGATACTTTCTTCCCTGATATTTATTTCCTGCAAAAGAGCTACGACAATTTCTTGCAATATGTCCGAAGTTATGACAGTTATAACATTCTACAAAGATAATCTATCAAAGGTGAAAAAATATTTCTACTAGTAAAATTTCTTTGTTCTACATTATATCTACAACTTGAAATTTTATGACCATATGCATTGCATTTAAAACAATAACCTGAAAAGGAACGAGTGTACCAGGGTAATGGTTGTTGCCATGTTGAAGTAGGAGCCATGGGTCTTCTTCTTCTTTGATATGTGACTTTGGTGAATCCATCATTTGTAGAACTCCTTTCGAGCTTGGACTTATTGTTTTCTTTTGCATGATACGGTTTATCTTGATCAACCCTGATCTTGTCTTTATTCTTTATTGGTTCTACAGTTACAGCCTTTGAGTCCTTTGAGGATTCTCCTTCATCAAAGCCTAGACCAAATTTGATACCCGTAGGCCTTTGATTATTTAACATTTTATTCAGTTTTGCGGAACTGTCTTCAAATTTATGATGACAACTCAGTTTCCGATTCATCTCTTCTAGCTACAGCCTTAATCCAACTATGTCTTCTTCTAGCTTATTGCACTCATTTATTTTCACGGTTAACTGAGCTTCAAAATCTTCAGACTTTTTCTTATATTCTTCAGTTTGTACTTTCAAACTGATTATTAAATTGCTAGCATCCTCAAATTTTCTTGAAATATTTTTATTTCTTTTCCTTTCTGCACTTAACTCTTCAAGTGCAACAACCAACTCACCTTCCAGATCTACCTCAGCCTCATCCTCTAATTTTTCTTCACACTCCTGGGTTTCCTCAGTTCTTTGTTCTTCAAAAGCCATGAACAAGGCTTCACCAGTTTCTTCTTCTGAGTCCTCACTGGAACTGTCTTCAGAAGAGTCAATATTCTTGGAAATGAAACTTTTCTTCTTGAAGTTCCTTTTTCTAAAATGTGGTTTCTTCTTCCAGACATTTCTTTCTTGGTGTGTCCCTTCATCATTTTTGTTTTTCTCATTCATTGGGCATTTTGCTGCAAAGTGCCCGATGCCTCCACAGTTAAAGCACTTGAACGGTAGCTTGCCTCTGTACTTTCCTTTTCCCTTTACTAATTTCCTAACAAAATTTGCTTCAGTTTCATCTGTAGATTCTTCTTCCTCAGATTCTTGTTTAGATTTTATATTTTTCTGTGCTTGAAAAGCTGCTTCTCTGTCTGAGGGCTTAGTTTGTCCAATTCTCATTTCATATGCTGTTAGAGAACCATGCATTTCATCCATACTAAAAAAATTTAAATCTTTTGCTTCTTCTATGGCAGAAACCTTTGCATCAAATCTTTTATTGAGAGTTCTTAGTACCTTCTTCACAACAACTGCATCTTCCATCTCCTCGTCGAGTCCTCTTATTGCATTAATGATTCCATTTACTCTCAGCATATAGGCTTCTATGTTCTCATCATCAGTCATCTTTAATGCTTCGAACTGGGCACGATGTGTTTGCAGCTTAGCTTCCTTGATCTTGCTATCTCCTTCATGAATGCTTTGCAGTTTGTCCCATATGTCTTTTGCAGATTTGCAGTTCATGATGCGTATCAACTCACTGTCTACTAATCCACACATAATAGCATTCTTGGCTTTCGAGTTGTTCTCAAACTTTTTCTTCTCAGTCGCATCCGTTGGAGGAACAGAGGGTATAGTGTAACCATTTTCAACAGATTCCCAAATGTCATATCCCAATGCACACAGATATGTCTGCATCCTGAGTCTCCGTAAAGAATAATTTGTTCCATCGAACAAAGGAGCTTTGTTGGAAGAAAATCCTTCACCACCGGCCATTGTGTATCTTCCAAGATCACCTTAGCTGATTAAGCTTGTTCAAGTACCTTGCTCTAATACCAATTGATATTCTCACAATGACACTGAGAGGGGGGGTGAATCAGTGTAACTATTTAAAAACTTGAATCTGCAACTCTTAAAACTTAAAAATGCAAGCTTAAAAATAGTTAAAGCAAGTATCACACAAGAGCATCACACTACACAAGATTTAACGAGGTTCACCGATGTGGCTACTCCTCAAATAATGACTGTTTGGACTACAATCCAAATCCAGTCTTTGCAAGGATTCAATCTTTACAAATAGTTTACTAAAGACCCACTGGAAGGAGCACCAACCCCTGATTTTTCTGCTGCAAAGATAGGAGCACCAACTCCTTTTACCAAGCACCAACTTGGATTTCAATTTTTAACAAAATATTGACATAAAAATGCCTTCTCTTTTGCAAGACCCTCACTGGTCTATAGCTCATACAAATTAATCTCACAGAAGCATACAGAGAATTGTTAGAATCTCAATATCTTCCTTTTACAGTCTAAACCTCTCTTCTGATCTTTCAATAAAATTGCATTCAGGTTCAGGTTCTTGTTCTTTCACTGTACTTCGAGCAACACTCTTACTCAACCTTATCTTTTGTTTTTCATGAATAACCACGGTTGCAGTAACCTCTCTTCCTGTGCCTGTTCGAGTTTTTATATTTGATTTTCTTGAACGGCTCAATTTTTAAACGGTTCAAATTTTCCCTCTAAACTTTCATGCATTTTCGGCTGTAATCGATCCGTCAAATCCCCTCTGACGCGTTCTGCCTTTTCGCCGCTTTCTTACTGACATATTCTAACATTCTGCTCTGCTGGTACTGACACCCTTTTCTGTGTAGACTGACAACCTTTCTGCGTGTTTCGATGCTCTATGATTCTGTTCTCCTAAACTCTACGTAATCGCCCTTTTAGCACTTTCACACTCTTTTCTATACTACGTCGATCCTTCTATTCTACCCGCTACTGTCATGTCTCGACATGCACAACCATCGAGAGTATTTCTTGTTTGTAGAGATTATCTGTAATACTACGCTTGTGCCAGCTTGCTGCATCACGGCCCTGCAACAACCGTTCTTTTCTTAAATGCATGCTTCGTAACTTTCCCTGTGACTCCAGTTAACTGCTACAGTATTTTCTCTAATCTTTCACCAACACCTGTCACTGGGAACTGCAGATCTGACTCCAGTTAACTCTACCGTAACTGGCGCTATTTTGACACCTGTCACAGTGCATGTATCTTTGGCTTTTTCCCGCCAAGCTGTTACCTGTCGCGATATCGCGACATATCTTCCTTCAAGACCTTGTCTCAGCATGCACCCGCAAAAACATTACATGTCGCGATATCGCGACATTTTTAGCCTCCTTCTACTTTACTCGGCACACACCCACGAAAATGAGACATGTCACGAAATCGTGACACTTTCAGCTTTTGCTGACGTCATCCTTAATGTCGTCTCGAAATGTGACTTGCGTTTCTTGTCATGAAATTGTGATACTTTCAGCTTTTGCTGACGTCATCCTCAATGTCGTCACGAAATCGTGACGCTTTCAGCTTCCTGCGGCTTTTCTTTCAACTTGTCACGAAATCGTGACACTTTCAGCTTTTGCTGACGTCATCTTCAAAGTTGTCATGAAATCACGACGCTTTCGGCTTCCAGCGGCTTTTCTTTCAACTTGTCGCGAAATCGTGACACTTTCAGCTTTTGCTGACGTCATCTTCAAAGTTGTCACGAAATCGTGACGCTTTCGGCTTCCAGCGGCTTTTCTTTCACCTTGTCGCGAAATCGTGACACTTCTCAGTTTTGCTGACGTCATCCTTCGCTTTGTCACGAAATCGCGACGCTTTCGGCCTCCGTACAATTCTCTCTTCATGTGGTAGCGAAATCGCTACACCTTTTTGACTTAGTAATTTTCTTTGCTGCGGCCTCCGAAAATCTAGCATGTAGCAAAATTGCTACAACTTTGTTGCCTTGGTGCTTCCTCTTGCTTCGACTTGCTAATCTTAGACTTGTAGCGAAATCGCTACCCCATTGTGTTCTGTGTTTTACACTTGTAGCGAAATCGCTACACCTATGCCCCTTGCATTTCGAACTCGTAGCGAGGTCGCTGCACCTTTGCACCTTGCATTTTGAACCTGTAGCGAAATCGCTGCATCTTTGTGCCTTCCATTCCGAACTTGTAGCGAAATCGCTGCACTCTTGCACCTTGTATTTCAAACTTGTAGCGAAATCGCTACACTTTCTTGACTTAGTGCATTTTCTTTGCTTCAGCCAGCGAAACTGCAACATGTAGCGAGATCGCTACAGTTACTCGACTTTGCTGCTTTGCCTCCAACATGTCACGAAATCGTGATAGTTTTCATCCTAGGCACTGCTTCTTCAAACTTGTCACGAAATCGCGACACTTTTCGTCCATGGCACTTTTGCTCCAGACTTGTCACGAAATCGTGACAGTTTTTCAACTTTGCTTCTTTCCTTCCAAACATGTCGTGAAATCGCGACAATTTTATTTGAGCTTCTTTCCTCCAACATGTCGCGAAATCGTGACAATTTTCTCATGAACTTTCTCTCTCCTTCGATATGTCGCGAAATCGCGACATTTTCGGCTGCATTTTCTCTCTCCTCTTTTTGTCGCGAAATCGCGACATTTTCGGCTGCATTTTCTCTCTCCTCCGTTTTGTCGCGAAATCGCGACAGAAAACATGTCGCGATATCGCGACAGTTTTCTTCCTTGTCTTTTTTTGCAAATTTCTGAATCTGGGTCACCTCTGTTTTCCTTGAAATTCACTGCACTTGATCTGATCGACCTCTGAATCGCATCAACTGCATCAATCTGTCTGTGTTGACAACAATGACAATACTTTTGCAATGCTTTTGCTGGACCTTGCTCAACATTGATTTTCCCCCTTTTATCATGAAATTCAAGTGGTCCCAGTAAATTTAGACCAATCCAAATTTATCCAAATCCCATGTGTACCTAATCTAGGTGCATTTTTTGGATTATGAATCCAATCTAGGCAAACCCTGATTTTTGACAAATTTGGATCCATATGAATCTATCCAGATTGGAAAATACTAAATTTTTCCTAATAGCTCAACTTATTTTGGTCACCCTCCCATTTTTATCGACCTACCCTGGATGATAAATTGCCCAGATTCCCCCTAGACAGACCTAATGGTGATTTTGTAGGAAAAACGTAAGTGGAGAAGAAGATTTTCTTGTATTTTGTTGCAGGTTTTAGTGGAGACTTCGACATCAGATCATCATTCTAGGATATATCAAATATGGAAATGAGTGCTATGGATTTAAATTTTTTTATCCTTAGCATAAATTTATATATTTTGTAGGGTTTTTACAAAATCAAAACCTTTCAAATTTATTGCAAGTCCAAAAATATTATGACCGTTGTAGTTTGTAGATCTAGTCGTTGCCGGTTTTTGGATCCATCCAAATTTGTAGCTAATATCCAAAAACATCTAGATATGAGCTAAGGGTAATATTGTGATCTGAATATTTATGAGATCGACTAATGTTTACATTTTAGCTTTCATAAAACTTGTTATTTTATTGTATGCATTTATTGTTACTATCATTTCTTCAATTTAAATTATATGTTTTTGCATTAGATTAGCAGATCCATTATTTTCTCATAGTTTTATAAAAGGACCAAGGGGATCTGACTATCATAGATCATGATCTGCTATGACCTAGGCATATACCCCACCCCTAATCATAAATTTTAGTGTGTTATAAAATTGCAAGTCTCGAATAGATTCAGACTGATCCAAATACATGCTGATAGATTCAGACTGATCTAAATCTGTTCTTATAGACTTGAAAAGTACTAGATTTCAGACATTCGAATAAGGTAAGGATCTAAACTTGGTTTTGCTATAATTTTCTATTATGTGATTTTATAAGATTCTATTTAGAAAACTCTACATAAAACAAAAGAACAAGAAAGACCCAAAACATAAACTTAGTTGCATTATTTAACCTAGTTTGAAATAAAATACAAAAGAACACAAAGATACAAACTTAGAATTATTACTCTTAGCAAATTACATTTGCTAAAAATCTTTAAAGAAAATAAAATATAAAAAGGCATAGAATTAGTTGCATCATTTTGTATTTTTCCTACTAGTTGAAAAACTTAAAAAGAAAAAGATCAAAAACATAGTATTTTGCATTTAAGTGCATTAGTTGAAATATTCAAAAGAAAACACAAATGGAACATAGGCTTAGTTACATTATTTTACACCAATTGCATTAGTTGAAAATTTAAAAAGAAAATATCAAAACACAAACCTAGTTGCATTATTTTATGCCAATTACGATAGTTGAAAAACTCAAAACAAAAGGAACAAAACATAGACTTAATTGCATTCTTCTTTGCATCAATCATACTAGCTGAAAAACACAAAAGACAAAAAGATAAACTTAGCTATTTCATTGCACTTGTTAAAATACTTTAAAGAAAAAAAAAAAAAAAAAAGGAATTTGGTCACATCATTCTTGCATCTAGTACATTTAGTTAAAAGAAACGTAAAAACACAAAACACAAAACACAAAGGAAGACAACATGATTAGCAAAAACATCATTCTTTTGCTTTTCAATATCTACAAAATCATTACATCATAGTTAGATTTACAAAGCTTTACAGTTAGAATCTGTTTACTTTGTTTTCATAAAAATTTGACATGGATATAGCTAGGCAATAGTTGCATTTTTTCCAAACCCTAGGTGTATGTGTGTAAAAATAATTCAACAAACACCCACCTTACCTAGGCGTAGAAACCACCACAGAAAGTGTTTCCTAGTGAACTCTCACCTAATTTATCGACAAACACCAAGGAGAGCACAACTCAAGTGCTCCTCGTCCGAGGTGTAGATACATCATTTTCCTTCCCTCTTTCAAGTGTGAATCCATTATCCTGGAAGAAAGGGGTGCAAAAATTTTAGGTCTACATTATTTGGTTAACCTGACGTGAACACATTTTCATTTTGAAATTTACCTTTTCTTTGTTTTTGAAAAAAAAACTAAAAAATTTCATTTAAGCTTATGTGTTTTAGATTAAGCCATATAAATCAGATAAATTTTCAAACGAACCAAATTACATTTTTTCATTTTTACATCATTTATCCTAAAAAAGAACCACATCTGACAAACTCTTTCATAACTTTGTCTAGTGTGGAAACAATAAGATATACATTGGAGGTTTATGACCTTAAAAAAGGGTTTATCCTTTCACCTATACTAAAAAAATTGAAATATTTAATCAATATTTAAAATAAGGTTTGTCCAACAACCGTCATAGCCATGGAAAATATCACGCATCTCTTTTGAGGTGTATCACTTCCCACAACAAACTGGGTGAGGCTTGGTAGAACTTGGGCTTCATCACGGCTTAGATTTCATCACCAAGCATCTGCATGTGGGCATCCAGATTAAAATACTAATCAAAACAAGTTAACTTGGCCTACAACTTGTAAAACGGTTCGAAGAAAAAATTTTAGTTATAAAAAGAACTATTGTTTTCATTTTGTATTTTTTTTATTTTTGCTTTTTTCTAAAACAAAATTAAAAAAATAAAAATCTCTAGAAAAGGTTTTAAATGGTGGACACTAGTGTTAGAGAATTTGGCCTTATCGACCTTAGAATAGAAATCATAGAAAAAGAGGTTGATATCCTCTTTAGGAGTAACAAGGAAAATTGAGGAGATTTGTGGTAGAATTTTGATATCATTAAGAGAAGAGTTGAGGAGTTGAAACAAATTAAAATGATAGACATAAAAAAGGCCTTAGGTGTAGATTGCTATTCCACCTATTTTGAAATTAATAGGAGTTACAAATGTTGGCTAGCAAATAAAATTGAAGAACATGGACTTATACTGAGAGGGGGGGTGAACAGTATAAGACTTAACCAATTAATAATTTTAACTTTAGATAGCAGTGGCATCAACACAACATTAATCAAGACAGAAAGCATCACACATTGAAGACCCATTTTTAACGTGGTTCACCCAAAATGGTCAGGCTACGTCCACAAAAATTTTCTCTAAAAATTTCCTCAAAGTTCTTTGGGAATCCTTCCCAATTACAATATTTATGAGCCTCGGCCCAAAGGAGATACCTTCCCCTAATCAGAATTTATGAGCCTCTCGCTCAAAGGAGATACCTTCCCTCTCGCTCCGGAAATGATCCCTCGAAGATCAACTCGCCTCTACCTCTTGCCAGCAGACATGGAACTCCTTTCCACCGAAGACCTCCTGTCCTCAATGCTTAGCCTAAGAGACCTCTGCCTTCTATGATCACGTCCACAACAGCTCAGAACCTGTACCAAACATAGTCAGTCGGTCTAGTACAAGTCTTCCTCTGTCTGTCAGATCTGTCCAACGCTTAAGCTTGAACAAATCAATCCTCTGCACACAAGCCTTCTCAAAGACTTGCCAAATCTGTCCTCAGGTTCTTCTCAAAGAACCAGGGCACCTCTGTCCTCAAGTTCTCTGATAGAACTATCAAACTCAGCTCACAAGTCCTCTGCTAGGACCTGTCCAAATCTGCTCACAAGTCCCCACCGAAACCTGTCCAAAACCTAGCAAGCTCACCAAGAAAAAAACTTTCTTAGTAGGAAATCACAAGGTGAATTGTTAGAGACCCAATGTGATTTGTCAAACTCATAGAAGCATAAAGAGAATTGTTAGAGACTCAATATGTTCTATACTCAACTCCCAATCTCAAAACTCAACTCAAATCAACTCAGCTCAAACTCAATCTCAAATCTGAAAACTCAACTCAATATCTGAAATGGATAGGATAGAATGCTTTCTTTCAAGAACATGAAACCCCAACAATTGCCAACTATGCAAAGAATCACATAACAATGATACTCATGTTCTTTTCACCATCAATTAGGGCTTCAACAACAATGCTCATCAAACAAGGTTCAATCAACACCATTCAACTCAAAACACAACCTTGAAGCATTTCACAATCAACATCAGAAAAGGAAACAAGTAGAACTCCTTTTCTCTCCAATATTGTTTGAACAAAAAGCATCCACCAACTCAAATCAACAATAGCACACACAACTTTTCAAATCATCAACAAAGGAGTAAGCCCAACACTTTAACCAAGTAAAGAATAGCTTGATTATTACCAATTTAATGAAAGCAAATGTCAATCTCAAAGCTGCCCACTTAAGGTTTCACAACTTCACACAAGAAGCAATTTTAACCTTAAAACATCATGCTTTCATTTCCATAATCAACCAAAAGCACTCTCAACATTACAAGAAAAATTTATCCCTTATACACCTTATTTCTCCCTTATAGTCTTATCAAAAATAAAATTTATCTCTCATAAGAATGCAATAAGATATTTCAAACAACACCTTCAAAAGAATATTTTATCAAAATAAAACAAGCTTTAAACTCCTTATAACTCCTAAGCTGTTTTTCCCTCTAATAAACTTCCTCCATCCGCAAAATACACTTAGCAAAAATTAATTTCGAAAATACCTTGGCCAACATCAAAAATCGTGCTATGGAGAAATTGCGCACGAATTCTAACACCACCCGCTGCGTCCACTTCACGATGAAAAACCCTTTCGCGTTATTCGAACGCGGAACCTCCCGTTCGGGTAGCGCGCCAACAGCCTAGCCGCTACCGGTGCGCCAAAGGCACCCGATGAGGTTTAAACCTCACGCTGTTAGCCTTGTTCCTTCTGCGCCAGGGATTAAATAAAACAATAGTGCCTCCCTTTCTTCTGACGCGAACACGAAGACGAAAACCTTACGACGGATTTACGACAAACGACGAGTACACAATCAAAGAAGAAATCCGAACAGCGGATCACGAAATCACAGCGAGGAAGAAATCGAACAACAGATCACGAATTCACAGCGAGCAACTCTTTTCAAAATGCGGATGGGATAATTCTTGATTTTCATCGAGGGAGATTTATATGCATTTTTACCATAAGCTCTTGACGTCGGCGAGGAGTTTAACACGTCGGCGGAGGTCTTGGCTAGCGCCCACAATCTTAAAACATAGCGCCCACATAGTTAAGACATTTGCGCCATGGGTTAGGAGAACCCATTGCAAACAATAATTTAATATTTATTTAAAAATAATTAAAGGGAACCTTAACAAGGTTTTTAATTATTTAAATAAATACTTCCTCCTGGACCCAAATGCATTAAACTAATGCATCCACCTGTAATCTTTAAACCCGCCAACTTGGGGTTTACAAAAGACCTTTGAAACCGTCATGCCGTAACCTTCATCAAAACAAATTATTTGACATCAAATCAAATTCCTTCAAGAGCTTCTTGACATCAATGACAACTTATACACTTGAGCAAAGGCAATGTACCCAAAGTACCCAAAATTGCCAACAATCTCCCCCTTTGTCATTGATGGCAAACCTTTACTGAAAACACTTCTCAAGAGCCAAAACTGAAACCAACTATGCTAACAACTGACCAACTATGCCCACAACCGAGAATCTTCCTTTGAAGTTTTGCTCCCCCTGACTTGAAGCTCTCCCTCTTCACTTTGAAGCTCTCCCCCTTACTCATATCTCTCCCCCTTTGTCATCAATGGCAAAGGGTCACCTTTGGGGCTCGGGACTAAGAATGAGCCTCTTAGCTTAGTCCCTCCCCCACCTCCCGATGAGGTGATTAATTTTGGGGTGGGAGTACAACTCCCAATTTCTCCCTTAGATACTCAAACGTATCTCTTGGAAGAGGTTTGGTGAAGATATCTCGCAATCTGCTCTTTAGTAGACACATACTCTACCTTGACCCGCTTGTCTTGCACTTTCTCCCTTAGAAAGTGATACTTGATGGAAATATGCTTTGTCCTTGAGTGCATTACCGGATTTTTGGAAATACTTATGGCACTTGTATTATCACAAAGTATGGAGATGGGTTGTTCATGCTTGACTTTGAAATCCTCCAAGGTGGTTTTCATCCATAAAACCTATGTACACCCAGCCACTGCTGCTATGTATTCAGCCTCTGCTGTAGATAAGGAAACTGAAGGTTGTTTCTTACTTAGCCAAGAAACCAAACTCTTTCCCAGAAAGAATGCTCCACCACTAGTGCTTTTCCTGTCATCAATACTGCCTGCCCAATCTGCATCCGTATAAGCTGTGAGAGTGAAATCATCACCTTTGGGATACCAAAGCCCAAAGTCCATAGTGCCCTTCGGATATCCGAATATCCTCTTAACTCGCCATAACATGAGAATCTTTAGGAGCTGCCTGAAATCTTGCTACTAACCCAACCGCTCGCATGATATCTCGGTCCGGTAGTCGTAACATATAATAAACTCGCCAATCATTGATCTCGTACAACCTCTCGATCTGCCGCTGGAGATTCATCATCTTTACTCATCTTGCACCCTATAATCATTGGAGTACACATCGGTTTGCTGTCCATCATCCCAAATTTCTTCAACATTTCTTTGATATACTTTCCTTGAGAGAGAAATATACCATCTTTTGATTGAGCAATCTGAAGACCTAAAAAGAATGACAGCTCTCCAATCATAGACATCTCAAATTCCTTCTGCATGGTGTTAGCAAAATCTTTGCACATCTGAGTATTATTTCCCCCAAAAATAATATCATCAACATAGACAACCATAATCAACATATCATCACCTTCATTCTTAATAGACAAATTGCTATCTGCCACACCTTTCCCGAAGCCTTGCTCATGAAGATACCTGTCAAGTCTTGAGTACCAAGCCCTAGGTGCTTGCTTTAACCCATACAAAGCCTTTTTTAGTTTACACACATAGTCCGACTGTTCCGAGAGAGACACTCCTTCCGGCTGTTCTATGTAGACTTCTTCTACCAACACCCCATTTAGAAAAGCTGACTTTACATCCATTTGATATACCTTGAATGATTTGAAGCTTGAAAGGGCCAAAAACATTCTGATAGCTTCAAGACGAGCAACAGGAGCAAACGTCTCTTCGAAATCAACACCTTCTACTTGAGCATAACCTTTGCAGACTAACCTTGCTTTGTTTCTGACAATATTTCCATCCTCATTGAGTTTATTTCTGAATATCCATTTTGTGCCAATGACATTCTTGTCCTTAGGTCTTGGAACCAATTCCCAAGTTTCACTTTTCTCTATTTGATTTAGCTCTTCATCCATTGCTTTTACCCAAAACTTATCCGCACATGCTTCACTGAAATATTTTGGCTCAAACTGAGATAATATTGAAACATTTGTAGAATCATGTGAGGGAATGACTCTTCTTCTTGTTTGCCTGCTATTTGGATCACCAATGATCAAATATTTGGGATGATGTTTTTGAACATATCATGAAGGAGTTTTGGGAAGCAGCTTGTTGTCTTTCCTCTTCTTCATCCGAAACCTCTCTGAATTCTTCTTGACAAATTTCATCACTGAGTTCCTGGACTGGTTCTCTTATCCCTGTCTTTTCATCAACTGTTACATTTATGCTCTCTACAACTGTATGAGTTCTTTTGTTGAAGCATCTGTAGGCCTTGCTTCTGCTGGAATACCCAAGAAAGATTCCCTCATCACATCTAGGATCAAACTTACCCAAATTTTGATCTTCCCTTCTGATGAAGCACTTACTCCCAAACACTTTGAAGTATTTTACTGTAGCTGGTCTTCCTTTCCACAACTCATAAGGAGTTTTATGATGATTGACTCTAAGTTGGGCCCTGGTGATAATGTAGACTGTTGTATTGACTGCCTCTTTCCAAAAGCCATCTGAAAGTTTTGACTCATTTAACATAGCTCTAGCCATATTTTCAATAGTTCTATTTTTCCTTTCAACTACTCCATTTTGTTGAGGAGTTCTTGCTGCTGAATATTCTCTTTTGATTCCTTGTTGCTCACAGTATTCCACAAATTCATTTGAAGTGAACTCTCCTCCTCTATCTGATCTTAAGCATTTGATTCTCTTGTCAGTCTCATTTTCAATCATTTCTTTGAAAGCTTTAAATTTTTCAAAAGCTTCAGATTTTTCTTTGAGAAAAGTAACCCAAGTCATTCTAGAATAATCATCTATAAACAACATGAAGTAGCTTTCTCCCTGAATGCTCTGAGTTCTGGTAGGGCCACATAAATCAGTATGAATAAGATCCAATGGTTTTGAAGAAGTATACCCTTTTGATTTGAAACTGGTTCTGGTCTGTTTTCCATGTTGACAAGGACCGCAAACGATGTTATGGGGCCTTTTTATTTTGGGCAAGTCTCTAACTGCTTCCTTGTTACTAATATTGACAAGATTATCAAAGCTCAAATGCCCCAATATTTTATGCCATAACCAACTCTCATCTTCTTGAGTTAGAAAACACTTTTCCTTTTTTATCTCACTTAGCATGTAAAGATTGTTTGGAGTCCTTGTAGCACTAGCAATGAGTTTTCCATTTTTTTCTTTACTTATCTCACATCTATCTGAAAAGAAAGATACTATGTGCCCTTGATCACAAAGTTGACTCACACTTAGAAGATTATGTCTTAGGCCTTCTACATAAAGCACATTTTCTATTTTGGATTTCCCATCCAAACTAAGAGTCCCTTTACCACAGATTTTAGCTAACCTGTTATCTCCAAAACTGACTGTTCCTCCGTTTGTTTCTTTTAAGACCAAAAACTTTTCCTTTTCACCAGTCATATGTTTTGAACAACCACTATCAAGATACCATTTCTCTACTTTGTCTTGAGCATGAAAAGCAGTTTGAACTATCATTGACTTAGATTTGATCTCATTTCTCTTTTTAGTGAACTCAAGGCTAGATCTATCCAAACTGCACATCCTTGCTATATGCCCAAAATTATTGCACTTGTAACACATGACATCTTTATTCATAAGAGGTGCAAAAGAGTTAACATTTTCCTTACTATGGCTATTCACAGACTTATTGCAATGCATAGCTTTGTGACCAAATTTCTTGCAGGAAAAACAATAGCCATGGAAAGTATTATGTAACCTGTTTTGATGCCTTGGATGATTGTTCTTCTTGTGACCAATTGGAATCCACCGCTCTTCAGGATGAAGATTGATCTTGCTCGAAGCCCCTATTTCTTGAATGGTGATACCATCCTTCTTTTGCTTTTCACATGGAGTATTCTCGTCCGAGAGCCAACTGTTCCAACTTCACTCTAAGAGACATAACCTCTTCTTCTAGTTTCTCGCAATCAGCTTCCTTTCCTTTGAGAACCTCTCGTAGAACCTGTTCAACCTTCTTCCCTTCTTCAGCTAGAATTTTGAAGTCTATAACACTTTGAGACAATTCTGATCTTGCTATCTCTTCTTCCCGACATTGATGCTTGAGAACAGAATTCTCTTCCCTAAATTTCTCAAGCTTTCTTAAAGCCAAGAAGAATTCACCTTTGAGATCGAACTCAACCTCTTCATCTCTTTCTGAATCTGTATGTTCCTCTGATAGATCCTTCTCCAAGTTGTTAGGCTCTTTCTGGAGAGACCCGCTCTGATACCAATTGAAGAACATGGACTTATACTGAGAGGGGGGGGTGAACAGTATAAGACTTAACCAATTAATAATTTTAACTTTAGATAACAGTGGCATCAACACAACATTAATCAAGACAGAAAGCATCACACATTGAAGACCCATTTTTAACGTGGTTCACCCAAAATGGTTGGGCTACGTCCACAAAACTTTTCTCTAAAAATTTCCTCAAAGTTCTTTGGGAATCCTTCCCAATTACAATATTTATGAGCCTCGGCCCAAAGGAGATACCTTCCCCTAATCAAAATTTATGAGCCTCTGCTCAAAGGAGATACCTTCCCCTCTGCTCTGGAAATGATCCCTCAGAAGATCAACCGCCTCTACCTCTTGCCAACACATGGAACTCCTTTCCACCGAAGACCTCCTATCCTCAATGCTTAGCCTAAGAGACCTCTGCCTTCTATGATCACGTCCACAGTAGCTCAACAACCTGTACCAAACACAGTCAGTCGGTCTAGTACAAGTCTTCCTCTGTCTGTCAGATCTGTCCAACGCTTAAGCTTGAACAAATCAATCCTCTGCACACAAGCCTTCTCAAAGACTTGCCAAATCTGTCCTCAGGTTCTTCTCAAAGAACCAAGTGCACCTCTGTCCTCAAGTTCTCTGATAGAACTATCAAACTCAGCTCACAAGTCCTCTGCTAGGACCTGTCCAAATCTGCTCACAAGTCCCCATCGAACCTGTCCAAAACTGCTCACAAGTCCCCACCGAAACCTGTCCAAAACTCAGCAAGCTCACCAAGAAAAAAACTTTCTTAGTAGGAAATCACAAGGTGAATTGTTAGAGACCCAATGTGATTTGTCAAACTCATAGAAGCATAAAGAGAATTGTTAGAGACTCAATATGTTCTATACTCAACTCCCAATCTCAAAACTCAACTCAAATCAACTCAGCTCAAACTCAATCTCAAATCTGAAAACTCAACTCAATATCTGAAATGGATAGGATAGAATGCTTTCTTTCAAGAACATGAAACCCCAACAATTGCCAACTATGCAAAGAATCACATAACAATGATACTCATGTTCTTTTCACCATCAATTAGGGCTTCAACAACAATGCTCATCAAACAAGGTTCAATCAACACCATTCAACTCAAAACACAACCTTGAAGCATTTCACAATCAACATCAGAAAAGGAAACAAGTAGAACTCCTTTTCTCTCCAATATTGTTTGAACAAAAAGCATCCACCAACTCAAATCAACAAGAGCACACACAACTTTTCAAATCATCAACAAAGGAGTAAGCCCAACACTTTAACCAAGTAAAGAATAGCTTGATTATTACCAATTTAATGAAAGCAAATGTCAATCTCAAAGCTGCCCACTTAAGGTTTCACAACTTCACACAAGAAGCAATTTTAACCTTAAAACATCATGCTTTCATTTCCATAATCAACCAAAAGCACTCTCAACATTACAAGAAAAATTTATCCCTTATACACCTTATTTCTCCCTTATAGTCTTATCAAAAATAAAATTTATCTCTCATAAGAATGCAATAAGATATTTCAAACAACACCTTCAAAAGAATCTTTTATCAAAATAAAACAAGCTTTAAACTCCTTATAACTCCTAAGCTGTTTTTCCCTCTAATAAACTTCCTCCATCCGCAAAATACACTTAGCAAAAATTAATTTCAAAAATACCTTGGCCAACATCAAAAATCACGCTATGGAGAAATTGCGCACGAATTCTAACACCACCCGCTGCGTCCACTTCACGATGAAAAACCCTTTCACGTTATTCGAACGCGAAACCTCCCGTTCGGGTAGCGCGCCAACAGCCTAGCCGCTACCGATGCGCCAAAGGCGCCCGATGAGGTTTAAACCTCACGCTGTTAGCCTTGTTCCTTCTACGCCAGGGATTAAATAAAACAATAGTGCCTCCCTTTCTTCTGACGCGAACACGAAGACAAAAACCTTACGACGGATTTACGACAAACGACGAGGACACAATCGAAGAAGAAATCCAAACAACGGATCACGAAATCACAGCGAGGAAGAAATCGAACAGTAGATCACGAATTCACAGCGAGCAACTCTTTTCAAAATGCGGATGGGATGATTCTTGATTTTCATCGAGGGAGATTTATATGCATTTTTACCATAAGCTCTTGACGTCGGCGAGGAGTTTAACACGTCGACGGAGGTCTTGGCTAGCGCCCACAATCTTAAAACATAGCGCCCACATAGTTAAGACATTTGCGCCATGGGTTAGGAGAACCCATTGCAAACAATAATTTAATATTTATTTAAAAATAATTAAAGGGAACCTTAACAAGGTTTTTAATTATTTAAATAAATACTTCCTCCTGGACCCAAATGCATTAAACTAATGCATCCACCTGTAATCTTTAACCTTGCCAACTTGGGGTTTACAAAAGACCTTTGAAACCGTCATGCCGTAACCTTCATCAAAACAAATTATTTGACATCAAATCAAATTCCTTCAAGAGCTTCTTGACATCAATGACAACTTATACACTTGAGCAAAGGCAATGTACCCAAAGTACCCAAAATTTCCAACAAAAAGGGCTAGCATCCACTCCACAATTTACCCATGGGAAAGTTACTTTGAAGAATCTATAGTCATCCACAAATTCCTAGCGGACTTAGAAGGAGTAGATATAGCATTTGAAAAAAAAGGCTCTATCACAAAGCACCTAGACCGATCCATTTTAGAGATTTTTTTCATGAGCTCTAGTTTCAAACTCCTATTTTTGAAACCAAGAATATCATTCTCGTTCACTTCATTCTTCTTCTAAAAGAGAGCTTTGTCTTCGAAGAGGAACATTTCATGAACCCTGAAGATCTAGAGCCCATCAACGATATTTATAATCTCTTTCGAGAAGAGTAAAATCATATTAGTTTTTTTACCCTAAAATATTGTAAATATTTAGGTAGACAAGCCTTCTTAGTTTGATTTTAAAAAACAAAAAACCAAAAAAAATTAGGAGTAGTATCAAAAAACAAAACAAAACAACACAACAAGATGCCTAAAACCTTAAGGAATGGTGAAGAAGTGGAAACTGGCTCTAAAGAGAACTCGGATAATAAAAATACTAATACTGAAACTAAAATAGAGGAAGTTTAGGAAGAAGAAGTTTCACAAATAGAACAAAATGAGAAGAACAAAATAGTCGACACTTTTAACCCTAAAATGGGACCTGAAGGAGATGTTCATTTTGAATCTATGCAAGACTTGTAGAGTCGCCATCGCTAATGCCTTTGAAATAGAATATCAACTCGCAAGAGGTGATTTTTCAATAGAGGCAACCTTGGAAGCAACTTTTTGACTTCACCCAAAACCAAAAATGTATATAGAAAATACTCCATTACAACCTGCCACTCATAACGATCATTCCTTAGGTACTACCCAAGTTTGGCATAGCAACATAAACCAATTTTTGCAACCACTACTACTACTCAAAAAAACCTTCTTCTTCCACCAACAATAACTTTCTTTCCCAATATTTTAACACTCGATTTGTTCAAGCCTCAACATCCCAAAAAAATAATAAAAATGTGAAAATCTTGACTTCTTCTCAACCAACCTTGCAACAGAATATGCCTCCTTATAAGCTTGCAAACCCTCCAACATCAAATCCTATGCATAATAGTATTACCATTTCAACACCCTATGCAACAACACAACATACATATTATCCTCCCTATGCAAATACAATAGCACATAATAAGCATAATGGGCAACCACATCATCTTGAGGCTATAGTTCAACAATTAGCTTCATGATTAGATAAAATAGACCCTTATCACCCTACATAAAACTATAAGGAAATATGTAACCAACCACTAGATCCTTTTATTACTATTAGACCATACCCTAAATGCTTCCCCATGCTAATTTTACCGATTTATAAGGGGATCGAAGATCCGATTGAGCATCTTCACATGTTTAGGATCACTTGCCATGACATTGCATATGATGACATGTTGCTATTAAAAATATTTCCAAAATATTTAGGAGGTATGGCATTAGAATGGTACTATCAATTCCCAACACATTCCTTAAGAAATTTAAAGAAACTACGGAGTTGTTTGTACATCAATTTGGTGCCTATATAGAGAGGCATGTCACAATAAAGGATTTGTACAACCTCAAACAAGGAAAGGAAGAGATCTTCGTAGAATTTCTATCTCAATGGAGAAAAATTTTAGGTAAGTTACATTTCGCTTTACCTCCAAGAGAAATGTTAGAAATTTTCATTGGAAATTTACAAGAAAAATTATCCTATGAGTTAGCTACTACTATTGTAACCTCCTTTGATCAAGCTATAGACTTGGCAAGAAGGGTAGAAGAAGCCCTTATCAGAAGAGGACAACTTAAAAATAAGGATGAAGACAAGTCATCTAAAAATTAATACAAGAACAAACATGTGGTAGGAGATGGGGTCACACATAGTAGACCCCCTCCAAATGTTAATACCGTAGAAACCACAAAGAAGTTTGTGTTAAAAGCACCCCAAAAACCTCCACAATGGAATTTCACAAGGTTAAATCAACCTTTGACAATGGTATTACCACAATTGGTAGAAAGAGGTTTGATAAAATTTCCAGAGATACGACAACCTGACACCTCTCAACCTTGGTATAGACCGGACCAACATTGTGATTTCCATCAAGTTGATGGACATCCAACCAACACTTGTAGAATATTAAAATATTTAGTGCAAGACTTGATTGATAATGGAAAATTGGGAGTAGAAAATCCTCCACCAAAAGCTAATCCACCAACAGACCCACAAAAGCAATAAGCACAAAATGCTAATCAAGACCTAGACATATTCCAAAATCCATTACCAAACCATGGTAAGGAAGCTATGAATCAGCTAGATTATAAGATTGTACCTCATCCAACATGTTATGTGGGAATGATTAGTAGTCACTTACCATCGCAACTCCTATCAACTTCATTTGTGCCTACTCAATCCATTGTCACAATTGAACAATTTCAAGGGAGGAAATTATAATTTTCATATTTTGAATATATAGAAAGTGAAATAGAATCTAAGGTAGACATTAGTTCATTTCATTCTAACGATTTAGAAGATGAATCAGGACCGATTCTACCCATTACAGATTCATTATTTCCATAGGAACCATTTCCAAGAATGATAACAACACATCCTTCTTCACAACAACTTCTTCCCATAGAACAAACATCAAATGCTAGATCACAACTTGTTCAAGATGATTTTTCTATTCCACATCAATCAAGCAACATTGTGGCTATAGTTGGAGCCATTACTAGACAACAAGCTCAAACCCAAAATTCTCAACCTCAATTACCTACAACTCAACCAAATGATGTAGATCAACCATATTTTGTTCTGAAACCACCTTATAAGGGGAATAATGTAATTCGACCTCAACAGAAATCTCCTTTTGATATTAATGAGCAACTAGCTAATACAACAGCTAGGATTTCCCTCTTAGACCTTCTTAGAACTTCATCAATTCATAGAGAATAATTAATGAATACCTTGAGTCAAATGATGGTGCCTCAGGACATAGAACCAAATATTGTAGTGAATGCTGTAGCTTCTCGTGGAGTTGACTACATTGATTTTCATGACAAAGATATACCTCCCCAAAGTATGCATAGGGATAATACTCTATACATAATAGCATTAATCGGAGATGTAGATATTAAGAGTGTATTAATTGACAATGGTTCATCTCTAAATATTTGCACCTATGAATTTTTCAAAAGGTTTGGGTTCAAAAATGAAGATTTAAGAAGAACTAAAATGATTATAAAAACTTTTAATGATGAAACCCAAGAGGCTTGTGGTGTGATATCTATCCCATTACAAGTTGGTCCTAGAATTTTGGATACATCTATTTTTGTTGTATCTTGTCCAACATCATACAACATCCTTCTAGGACACCCTTGGATTAATGCAATGAGGGTAGTTCCCTCTACTTTACATCAATGTGTCAAATTCAAGTTTAAAAATAAATTGGTCACCATCCATGGAGACCCTAGACCTTTTGATATGTGTGCAATGGTGGAACCCATTAATGTTCCATTTTTCCCAGCTCTATCATCATCGACTCCTATTACCCCTAAGTCTTCTTCCCCAAATATTGAACCTTTACCTTCTTCTGATACACCTACACCTTCTAAAACTAATAATCCTTCTACATCATACCCCCTCATAGATGAGGCTTTACCAGATTTATCTACCATATTAGCACCTATAGAGTATGCTAATTTTTTTGTACAAGATTCCATTGTCTTGTCCCAATTACCACCATCCCCATGAACGATAGGTTTACCTCACAAATGGGGAAACATATATCATGTTGGGAGCTATACTTTTATTTTCATAGGATGTTCTCCCAATAAAATCAACATCAAGCAAATGAGCTTTACATTTGATGAGAACAATTTTTCTCAATGTTACTTCTCCAATAGATATATAAAATCAAAGCAAATGATGTGTGATATGGGTTATAGAGGTAAAGGTTTGGGTCATTTTTAAAATGGCATACGCGAACCCTTTGAGGTTGAGGAATGGCCTTACTCGATGTGGTATAGGCTATATCCCTACAAAATCTCAACCTTTTCCCTTTGATGATGATGATCACCTAATCACATATGATGAATATTTAGAAAATAAAAAATATTTAATGAATAATAAGAAGAGAAGGCAAACTCATTTGTTTTCTTGCAATATGATTTCAATAGTCCATCCAAAAATGATTGCCACTCTAGATGAGTGTATAGAAGGAGATGTCTTTTTTGACATCCCCCTTGAAGAAGTTATGAGGAATAGTTTCTTATTTGATGGGTCTATCCCATGTATAGCCCATGTTCACACAACAACTACTACACAAGAAGAGTTAGCCAAACTATCCCTGGAAGAACTTCAGGAAATGGGTGTTTCACCTGCTCCTCCTAACTTTGAAAGGGACTTAAATATTTTGGTGGAAGATATTTTAAAAATCAATATTGGAACATAAATTAATCCTCACATGGTTAAAATTGGAGCTACCTTGAGTAAAGAAGAACAAATGAAATACACAGAACTTCTTGTGGAATACCCTGATATCTTCGCATGGACTTATGCATATATACCTGGCTTAGATCCTTCTATCATCATGCACCACTTGGTGGTTCATCCTGATGCTAAACCTGTAAAACAAAAACTTAGGAAAATGCATCCTAAAGTAGCCTTGCTAGTTAAATATGAGTTGCAAAAGTTGTTAGATGTTGATTTCATTCAAGCCATAGATTATTTTGATTGGATATCTAATGTCATCCTAGTAACCAAAAAAGAGGCTACTAAAATCAGAGTATGTACTGATTTTAGGGACATCAATGCTGCATGTCCCAAATATGATTTTTACCTTCCTAATATGGATCATATTATCGATTTCATAGTAAGAAGTGGAATGTTATCCCTTATGGATGGATTTTTGAGATATAACCAAATTCGTATAGCACCAGAAGATCAACCTAAAACTTCTTTCATTACACCTTGGGGGACTTTTTTTTGGAAAGTAATACCCTTTGGTTTAAAGAATGCAGGAGCAACCTATCAACGAGCTATGACCTATGTGTTTCATGATATGATGTATGATATCTTACATGATTATGTAGATGACATCATAGCTCGATCCATTAAGGAGGAAGATCATATTCTTGACCTGCGATGAGTCTTTAATAGATTCCACGAATACAAAGTCTGCTTAAACCCAGATAAATGTGTGTTTGGAGTGAAATCAGGTAAATTATTGGGATTTATTGTATCTATGAGAGGAATAGAGATAGATCCTATCAAAATCAAGGCAATCATTGATATAATGCCACCAAAAACTTTGATAGATCTCAGAAGCTTACAAGGTAAGCTCCAATCTATCTATCATTTCATTGACAAATTGGTGGATAAATATCAACCCTTTCTTAAGTTACTTAAGAAAGATACCTTTTTCAAATGGGATGAGGAATGTCAAGAATCCTTTAAATCTCTTAAGATATATTTTCTTACACCACCAATGCTCGTTCCTCCTAGGCCCGAGCATCCTTTTATTTTATATATTTCTACCTCAGAACTTACGTTAGGAGCAATGCTTATGCAACATGACAAGGATAAGAAATAAAGAGATATTTATTACATAAGTAGAACCTTGATAAGTTATGAAACTCATTATACTCCTTTAGAAAAACTCTACTTAGTTGTTGTGTTTTCTACACATAAACTATGCCATTATATGCTTAGTCAAAAAAAATTGTCATAGCAAAGTTTGATCCATTAAGATACTTGATGAGTAGACCCTATTTATTAGGATGCATAGCAAAATAGATTCTCTCTTTGAGTGAGTTCAATATAACCTTTATTGGTTAGAAATCCATTAAAGGGTAAGTCATCATTGATCAACTCATTGCTGCTCCCTTTGAATCTACTCACCCTTTGACAATAGAGTTTCCAAATGAATGTCTTAATCTAGAAGGTGAATATTTAGATTCTTGGACTCTATTTTTGATGGAGCCCATTGCATGAGTTGTGCAGGTGTAGGCATTATATTAGTGTCTCCACAAAAACAACTTATCCTATTATCTTTTAAACTCTAATTTTACTATACCAATAACACAACAGAGTATGAAGCCTTGATCCTTGGGTTACAAGTAGCTTTATCCTTGAATATTAAAATTTTATTAGTTTTTGGAGACTTGCAACTCATGGTAAATAAAATCAATAATAGAATGACAAGTGATCTGAAATAAGAGAGGCAAAATGAGCGGGTTTTTAGTGGGAGAAGTGCAGATAGTATAAAATTTGAATTTTTGCAAGGCGGGAACCTTACTGTGGATGATCCTAGAGGAGGATCTGAGCCTATTTCTCTGGTGGATGGGGTTTCAGAGGTTTCCAAACATGTTAGCAGTGGTGGGCTTTGTTTCGATAATGGATCCCATGTGAGTCCCAACCCCCCTAATGTTGTTGCTCTTATAGGGACCCATCCTTCTTGTAGTAATTATTATGAATGTAAATCAACATCATATCTTGGGGCCCAGACAGGGATGTTGAGCCCCCCCACCACCATTTTTGGATAAAGTGTGTAGCAAATTGAAGTCCATGAATACCATAAGGGATGAACTTATTCCCAATGGAAACAATGTCGTCATCCCTGAAGGCCTTATGGCTTAGTTTGTTTTCAATGAATATTTTTCCCTCATTGGAAAGTTCATTGGGGTTCATCCTAACATGGAAGCCATTAGGAGGTGGGCCAATAACAAATGGCATCCACATGGGAGCATGGAGCTCATCGCCTACTCCAGGATTTTTCCAAATTTATCTCAACAATATGGAGGATACCAGTAGAATCCTAATAGGTGGACCATGGTTCTTTGGTAGATGGAGCCTATTCCTGATGAAATGGTCTAAAATATTTAACTCAAAAACCCAAAGAATTAATTTTGCTCCTATATGAATCCATATTCTAGGACTTCCCAGTAGATTCTAGTATGAATAATTTTTATGAGGCATAGCACAAACCATCAGTGAACTGGTTGCTATTGATCCAACCACAAAAGCTAAAAGCTGCTTTTTATATTCTCACATTTGTGTTAATGCCAACCTAGAATCTAAGTTGCCTACCCATGTCAATATCATTTATGGATCCTTCCACAAATGCCAAGCAGTAGAATATGAGAACAAACAAATATTCTATATTGAATGTCGCACTCAGGGACACCTAAGAGTTCAATGTCCCACTCTTAAACCTCAAAAGGATATTCTAGCTAAGGAGAATTCTAACCCTAATCCCCAACCAATGAATCACTAGAGGGATCCTTAAAAGAACTGATATAGCAATCCTACTACCATAACCTCTCAGATATCCATTGGCATCGACAGTCTATCCAACCAAAATATGTAACTCAAACAACTTCAAAAGGTGGTTGCTACTTCTAATCACCATATATGCTCTCCAACTCAGGATAAAGGCAAAAATATGGTGTCTCAATTCACTGATTCTTCCAAGGAATAGGTATGCTCACTTTTCACCTTCCCTAACCACTTTGGAATTCTTTATGAGTCGTTCTAATCTGACCTTGACCTCTTTGACCATGTTTTCAAAGCCAAAATTGATCTTCCTCCTCTCCATCCAATATTCATTCCCCCCACTCCCCCTCAAGGTCTAGACCTTCATCACCTCCCCATACATTTTCTCTTCCCTCATATTTGACCTTCCATCCCTTTCTTGGCCCCCCCTCACTCCCCATCAAAACCCAACTCTACTCCCCCAAACCTTCTTGCACCACTTCTCCATTAGTGTCTCCCCCTAAACCTTCCTGCACCACTCCTCCATTGGTGTCTCCCCCCAATCACACTCATTTCCATTTCCATCTCTCATCCACCCAAAAACCTACCCCTTATATGTTAGGTAGCCCATCTAAACCCCTGACCCTTGGTAGCCCGTCAAAACCCCTAACCCTCAGAAGCCCCTACACTCCCACTCTTAAGAAGCTCTTAGCCCCCTCCACACCTGAAGCTCCAAAAAAACCACTATTGATGTGGGAAGTGATAAGAAAAGAGGACACCCATCCACCAATGATCAAAGAAGAAAAGAGGTTGAGGATGATATTGCCAACGACCTTCAAACTACCCTATTTCAACCTCTACTAGAACAATTTAAGGATGAAATAAAAAAAACCAAACCCACCTCTCACCAAGGTAGAGGTGGGAAGAAAACCAATTCCAAATGTTCCAAATGAATATCCTCTCATGGAATGTGAGAGGGCTTAATGACCCAGCCAAAAAAAGGCTAACCACTTCTATGCATAAGGAAGTCAAACCTACCATCCTTATTCTTTAGGAAACTAAGTTGGATGATAATAACTCTAAAAGAGTAGCTAATATCATATGGAAAAGAGCAGAATTTATTACCAGTCCAGCCCATGGAGCTTTTGGAGGCCTTATATACCTCTGGAATCCCTCCCAGGTTGAAGGAAGACTCTTATCCACATCTGATAGAGTTACAAACATACTCTTCTACTACAAGGACACCAGATTAAGTTGGGTCCTCTCAAATATCTACACTCCCAATTCCCCCACCATGAGAGCAAACTTGTGGAACACCCTCAATCAAATGAGAGATATTTTTTCCAATTAGCCCTGGATTCTAGCCGGAGACTTCAACTCCCCCCTGTATCCTTCTGATAAGAAATGGGGTTCATCCATCTCTCCTAGGAGTTATGAAGACTTCAATGATTTTGTTGACTCCAATGGGCTCATGGATATCCAACTCAGAGGATCCAGATTCATGTGGAGCAATAGAAGGATTGGAAATATGAATATCCAAATAAGGCTTGATCGATTCCTCATATCCCATGAAGTTGTCCCTATATTTGGAGATGCTACCCTCAATGCCCTACCCAAAATAGGGTTTGATCATAATCCCCTAGTCTTTGAAGCTACACGTCAACCCTCTTTTAAAACTCCCTTCCACTTTGAGGCTATGTGGATCCAACACCTTGATTTGAGGGATCACATATCTGAATGGTGGAACCTCCCCCATCAAGGAAATCCAATTTCTCAAGTCACCAACAAACTCAGAACCATCAAGTCCAATCTAAAAATTTGGAATAAGGAGGTTTTTGGAAATATTTTCAAAAATAAGTAGGCCATCAAGGAAAGACTTCAAGTGATTGAGAATCATATCTAGTAAGGGAACATAGACACCATCACCAGGGATGAAGAAAGAAGACTTTTATCAGACTACCATAATATATTGGCAAGGGAAGAAATATTCTGGAGATAGAAATCTCAGATCCAATGGCTGAAAGAAGGTGATTCCAACACTAAGTTTTTTCATGCATCTACTCTCAGGCATCGTAGCTCCAACAAGATCCATGAATTACTCATAGGAGATGGGTCATCCACCATCAATATCCATGAAATTAGGACTAAGGTGGTCAACCATTTATGATCCTTCCTTGAAGCCCCTCCCCCCAGCTCCACCTTTGCCAACCAAACTATCATTCGCCATATCCACACCAGTGTCCCTCATGATTTCAACCAACACATCCTTCATCCTTTATATGATGAAGAAATTAAATTTGCCCTATTCTCCATGTCATCTGACAAAGCCCTGGGTCTAGATGGCTTCCCCCTAGATTCTTCTAGACCTTATGGGAAATTATTGGATCTGAAATTTGCTCCACCATTAGATTCATTTAAAATTATAGAACCATTCCAAGAGATGTTAACTCAACTTTCATAGCCCTCATACCCAAGCAATCACTATGTAGATCCCTCTCTGAATACTGGCCTATCAACCTTTGCAATGTTATGTATAAAATTTTGACAAAAACCATATCCATTCGAATGAGGAAAATCCTCCCTCACATCATCGACACCTATCAAGTCAACATTATCCAAGGGAGGAATGTAACAGATGGTGTCATCATAATCCATGAAGTGATCCATTCCATTTATAAGAGCAAAAAAGTTAGATTCCTCCTCAAGCTTGACATGAACAAGGCCTTTGATCGTGTCTCATGGGATTTCCTCCTTGTATTCCTTCTCAAGTTTAGGTTTCATCCGTAGTGGGTTGAATTAATTGGGGTATGTATATCTTCAGCCTGGTTCTCGATCATTGTCAATGGGTCTCCAACCGGATACTTTAGAAGTAGTAAAGGGATCATATAGGGAGACCCCCTATCACCATGCCTCTTCATCATTCTTGTCGAGGCCCTTGGAAGAACACTCAAAGCTTACTGCACTAATAGAGCCATCTCTGGAATCCAACCTGCCTCTCAACTTGAACCAATCACACATCAACAATTCATTGATGACACCATTCTTGCCACCTTGGATTTGGTGGTAGAAGCCAAAATTATTAAATCCATCCTCAATTTGTATGAGGATATGGTGGGCCAATAGGTCAACTACACCAAAAGCAAAATATTCTTTATCAACACCCCCTACCCACCAACATCGGATTGCTCAAGTCCTCCAATGCCCCATTGGAAATCTTCCCACTTACTACCTTGGCCTTCCACTTTTCATTGGCAACCCCTCTGATAGCATGTGGAATAATGTGATTGATAGACTTCTCAAGAAGCTTACGGGATGGAAAGGGACCCTCCTCAGCCAACCCTACAAAAGCTACTTTGGTCAATGCTTATCTTCAAAGCATCCCAGTTTACTTCCTATCTATATTTAAAGTCCCATCTCTAATTTGCTCCAAAATTGAATAAATTCAAAAAATATTTCTTTGGACAAGACCAAAAAATAAATAAAAATTCCATCTCATCATGCATGGGACATAGGTTTTAGGCCCAAATATCAAGGGGGGATTGGTATAAGAAGAATAAACAAGATGAACCTTGCCCTCATTGCTAAATAGGTATGGAAGATAGTGACGAATGTTGACTTGGAATGGGTATCCATCATAAAAAGAAAGTACATGCAATGATTTAATTTCTGGGAGGATGACCCTCTACCTATCGACTCTACTTTCTAGAACTCAATCATGAAAACTAGAGATGTCATCTCCAAAGGCACCATATGGTAGTTCTCCAATGGGTAAACCATCAACCTTTGGTGTGACCCCTGGATCCTTGATCAACCCCTCATTGCCAACCCCACCCTTACCCCCCTCAAACCTTTCACTAACACTCTTTTTGGGTGCAAGGTAGCCAATTTCATCACCTTTTCCTCAGGTAGACCCTCCTAGAAAATCATACCCATATCTTCTTTGCCCCCTCACCTCCTCAACACCACCTCTTCTCTTACTTCCATTCTCCATTCCTTCATCATTCCCACCCCTAGTGTTACCCCTGATTATCCCATTTGGAGAGATTGCGATGATGGTAAATTCATGGTCAAATATGCTTACTTACTATTGATTGAACCTACTGTGTGCACCATCCCTATCAAATCCATATGGCTTAAAAACCTTATCCCCAAAATTGGTTTCTTCTCTTGGTTAGCCATCCAAAACAAAATACTAACCTTGGATAATCTCACTATTTATTGGCTTCAGCTTCCCAACCTTTACTATCTTTGTTTGACTAAGTGGAAATCTGTCAATCACCTCTTTCTTGGGTGTCCATTCACCGATACAGTCTTGAGATATTTATTCACCACCTTCTACATTTCTTGGACTCACCTACACACCCTTAGTGACCTTTTCAACCAATAGCCCAACCCCTTCAAGAACCCCAAAGTCAAATCCTTATGGTCAATGTGCCTCCACCACTTCCTATGGTAAATTTAGCTTGAACGTAACAATCACGCATTCTTGGGCTTCCCCAAGGACCCTCCCATGATCTATAGTAGGATCCTCAACTTCACCACTAAAAATATTTCTCTGTGCCCATGTTCCAGACCCCCCACCACTAGGATTGAAGCCTCCATTTCTACCTCCCTCTACCTTTCCATGGATCCCATCACCCCACCCCTGCATCCCAACCCCAGAGCCAATTCCAAATGGACCCCACCCCTGGTTGGATGGCTTAAGCTAAATTTTGATGGCTCTTCTAGAGGTAACCTCGGACCCATTGGTGGTGGTGGAATTGTAAGAAACCATGCAGGGGACTTAATCCTGGCCTATGCTGAGAACCTTGGTATCCTCACTAATCACACTATGGAAGCTAAAGCTCTCTACCAAGGATTGTCAATCACAAGTCAGCTACAATGCAAATTAGTAATCGAAGGAGATTCACTAAACATCATCAATTATACCAAAAATAGAAACAACCCTAGTTGGAGAGTAAGGAACATCATCTCTGAAGTAAGATGGCTCCTTCTCAGCCATCCAGAGAAAATTGTGCAACATGTTTTCAGAGAAGCCAACATTGTTGTTGATTTTTTGGCCAATCTTGGCCACTCACAGGGATCCCTCATTGTTTGGCATAATGATTTCCCTCCAGAACTTCTTGAAGTTATTTCCAGGGATCACCTTCCCCATCCCTAATCCCCAACCTTCATCCTGAGTCTCGAACCTCCAGGATGGTGCCATTTCTCACGTGTCACCTCCCTCACCACCCAAGTGTCATTCCTATTGGGCCACCCTTAACTATCCTAGCACCTATTTTTATTTTACTAGCCCTCATGTACCTTGACTACCATCACCCCCATTTCCCTCACTATCCACCAATCAACCATCTTCAACCCTTTTTGATACCAATTTTGGGTTCCAATATCCACCTCACCCCGAGTTCTAGATCCATCGTGCCTCACTCCATCTCGGTCATGCAAATTTTCCCTCATGAGCTTAACCATCAAACCCTATCCAATCAACCCCATGATAGCTCTTGAACCATGACTTTTCATATACATCATTTCAATCATGCATGTGATCCCAACACCATTCTTATTTGTGCCACCCCTAGAAATCACCATGGAGAATATTTCTCAGATGTTATCAATCCCCACACCATGATTACTCTTCGTGTTAGTGACACTCACCACCTCACCACCATTCCTCCCCTGCATAGTGCTTGGGCAATGCTGATGGTCATGCATCTCATGAATCACCACTATCCGCACCCTGCGGTGTCCCAATGCACCTCTACCCCTAATATCCTCGGCATGTGTGATAGTCGAATTGTTTTTTTAAGATGGTGTCTGAACCCTTTCCATTCCATCAAGTCCCACCCACATACTATTCACTTTGAGCCCATAATCCTCAGTGCCAATTTCCCTATGGTGATTCTTGAACCATCTACCCTGAACCTCGACCCTGTGGTCAAGGATATCCTTCAACCTTGCATCCCATTCCTCAAAAATTTTGTAGGTAATGAATACGACATCATGCACGCCATTATCAACTCATGGAATTATGGATAGGTCATTATGTGCATGGCCTTGAGTTCACTATCGATGTTCAACTACTTGTGGAGGTGATTGGACTACCCATGGATGGGAGGAGCATTCAAAGAGATAAGTATTCTATGGTGTCGAATTGGAGTTCTTCCCTAACAAAGGTAAAGACCTCCTTACTACTGATGGGGGTGTGGAGAGAACCAAGCTTTCTACTCCTTGGGATCGTGTCATGATCCCTATTCTTCAATTTTTTATCGTGGATAAAATTGATTGTACCCTTAGGAGCTTTCATATTGCCTTTCTTAACCATTTTAGAGGCAACCAAAAAATTAACATCCCTAACTATTTGTTTCGCTCCATCAAATTATCTATTAACAATATTCAATCTAGAAAATCCCATTATGCCATACACCAGGGCCTCCATTATATCCTTTACAAGCATGCTTTAGATGCCTTCTTTGGAAATGCCCTCATTATCACTGCCCCTCCTTCCCTCATCCCCCCACCACCCCAGGCCCCTCATCCCCTTGCCCCCCATCACCCCAGGCCCCTCTACTTCCCTTCCTCCCTCCATTCTTTCCTTGGACTTTTCACTTAGGGGACCTCTACACTTGGTCCCTCTAAACCAGTCCCCATCAATCCCCTACCATATTCCACTTTACTATCTGACACTTCGCCCTCTCTCCCCCCATTTATCCAAACCTTGCCAAGTCTATAGGTAGATCCAACACTAATACCAATATCTAGGAGGTCCCTAGTGATGATTTAGACCTCAATTTCCATAACCCTACTGATACTATGATTAAAACCAAAGCCTTGGATGTTTTCGAGATTAAACCAAGAGCAACAAACTGCTATTCATCAAAACTCCTCTCAAACCAGGGCCCTTCCATCACAAGAGCCTCTCCACGACTTAAGAAAATCAAATTTGAGTTAGCCTCCCTATATAAATCCTATGAGCCATATAAAATCTATGATTCTTCTCTAGATAAATCCAATGAGGTTGCAAAAACATATGATCGGGTGGACATGAAAATTGATAGCATCATTTCTATGGGAATATTTTTGGCCCTCCATGGAAAAATATGCTAATGACTATGTGTTTCAATGTGAAAAATACCAGTGACACACAAATTTAGTCCATGCTCATACCCAATATCTCCAAGCTATCTCTTTCCCTTGTCATTTTTCAAAATGGGACCTAGACATTGTAGAGAAGATTAATACAATTTCATCATATGGTCATAAATTAATCATAATAACAACTGAATATTTTACAAAATGGGTAAAAGTCATGCCATTGGACTCTTGCACAGGAACCCAAGTCTCTAAATTTATTTTCAATCAAATCATTTGTATATTTGAGATTCCATGTACACTCATTTATGATAATGGAACATGCTTCAAAAATAAAGATATACAAAAGCTTTGTGCCAAATACAAAATCCAACATAGATGGTCTACTCCTTACTATCCACAAGAAAATGGCTAAGCTGAAGCATCCAACAAAAATTTAATTAAAATCCTAAAAATATTGGTTAATAAATCAGGTCGATATTGGCATACTCAACTATATCTTGACTTAAGGGCTTATCGAACTAGTGTTTGAACCCCTACTAGTGCTTCTCCTTTTATCTTGGTATATGGCACTAAAGTCATATTTCCTTTTGAGATTGAAGTCCCTTAGGTATTTTAATTCAATATTCTGAAGTAGGATATGAATATCATGTTGTATGACTAAGCCAATTGGAATTACTAAATTAAAAACACATAAACACTTTAGAGCATATTCTCTCTTATAAAGACAAACTCAAAATATCATAATCTAAGAAAGTTCATACTCGATATTTTGAGGTTGGTGATTTAGTTCTTAATTTTTTTTACAAAAATACCAATGCTTGAACTGATCTTAAAGGAAAATTTCAACCAAACTGGTTAGGACCATTTATCATCACTACTAAATTTGGATCAGGTGCATATCATTTGGCTACCTTAGATGGAATATATCTTAAGAAGCCAATGAATATAATGCACCTAAATTGATATTATGCATAAAGCTATGACCTACCACTGTACATAGTCATCATATATCTTGTACATGCAAAATTTCTTGCATGTAGCTTATTTTTATAATCACATTCACTCATATTTCATATTTCATCTAGTGCATTCAATCTTACATCCTCAATAATTTTTGGTCCAATTGCATAGGACACATAGTCACATCCAATTATTATATTACTTAAATATTAGACTGATGCTATCCAAATTCATATTTAATCTTGGTTTTCTTTGACAAAATTTAGAATTTGTCCTGGACCATTCACAAATTCACATATAAATAAAATCTTAATTTTTGATATTTATTATAAATCTGTCTTGAACCGAAATCACTACTGCTACATTAATAAATTTTAAATTTTGGAAACTGATTCTACCACTCTTTTTAACCAGAACACACTTACACACCTTAAAATAATTTGCACAAGGAAATATGAGGCTACATAGTAGTCTTAGCTCCTTAAGTGAAAGGTTTCCCTTACTATCCTATTATTCGCATGGTCTAGAATGTTGAGAATTGGTAAAAGGACAAGCTCCCCCCTACTCGAATAAAATCCCTTGCTCTTCGCATAATCTAAGCAAGTATCCCTTGAAAAAAAAAAAAAAATTCCCTTGTTCAAAAATGAACAAAAATCTCTACCTAAAAATTAGAATAAAAGAAGGGGGTAATGAGATTGAATCCCTAGAATTCCTTAGTTATTTGAAAACCATGGGGTGATACCTATTACAACAATGGGTTGAATGAATCTCACCTGGAAATATGTTAGTCTTATGCATGGTGACCTGTCTGTCACATTAGCGAACTTCTTTTGTACAGACCAATTTCAGCTTAGACATCAGCTAGCTTTTGGCAGCTTGTATTACATAGTAGTTAAGTCTAACTGCATGCATAAAATCATGGTAAAATAATTCCTCATTTGCACACACATGGTTATTAAAAGTCGATTTGCATCATTACCTTATTAAAAATTGGTAAATGCACTTCATAAACACACACATTTGATCCTTGATATATTTTGTATCATAATTAAGGTCAAGATAGAAAATGAGTTCACAAATCACAGACACTGGTTCTTGATAAACTCAATTTCATCTTAGCATGACCAATATTTTCCTTGAGTCTTGATTAGTTGAAGTCACTATGACCTCATGGATTTGTATGACTATTAAGCATAAGCAATTGGCCCATCATACCAATTAATATTGCATCTCATATTTATCACCTAGCACAATTTATTCATTTCATCTTATCATCTACAAAAACTTGCATTGATCACATATAACTGCTTGGTCATATAGTTACATACATACTTCACGATGATTGCATGAGATAACCCTCATAAAATCTCTTTATTTACTTCACACTAGGAATCTTATGTCTAGCGCAAGTCCTCTACCCAGTTTTTCATGCTTAAATAATCCTCATTACATCAATTTTTTCTTAAGATTAAATCAAAATTAATCTTTAAAACCACATACTCATCATCAACGTATCACCTCTAATCAACAAAATTTCAAATTATTTTTTTTTTATCACAACCCTTTGATGTTAGTAATATGATGGAAACTCACACAGGATCTGCTTCATGACCAACGTGAGGGACATCCTCCATAAACAATCATATACAAGCACACATCCTCGAGGACTATTACTAACTGATCAAAATTGTAAGGGTACATTTTTCAAACAGTCTACCTTCTATAAATAATTCAATCATACCACATTATAAAATATCAACTACATCAAATCACATTTCACATTTCTACAATAAATAATCTGATTAAAGCATGATACAACAACATTAGCAAAACAAAAATGACCATAAGCATGATTATAATGATCATCACAAAAATAATCATAATATATTGCACTACACATAAACATAAAAAATAAAATACCAAAAATAACAATAATAGTCATATATATATCTTAAAAAAGTACATAAATGGTCAACTGATATGCCATAATCAAAACCGGCATACTCAATAACTAGGGGGTAGACCACAAAACCAAGCCTAAGTATATCACTCCCTAGACCCTCTAGAGATATGAGTATCATCAGGTGGTGGTATCGACACCCAAAACTGAGGAGCTTCAGACATTGACCTAGAAATAGATCTAGAGTAGCTTGGAGTTGCTAACTCTAGGGGTAATGGACCCCTTTGACCCTTAGGTACTACCTAAAAATAGAGTGTTTGATAAAAAATTATCCATTATACTGATAAGGTAGCCTCTACCTATGCTACCACCAAGACACCTTATAATGCACTACTACTTGAGGATTGTGTTTGGCATGATCATCCTTATCCTTGAACCTAGGCTAGTTGAGCCTGAGCCTACCCTAGTAGTGTCTATTACTGAGCAAGTTGTACCTCCAAGACCTAAATTCAGCTCACCTGAATTCCAATTCGACTTCTCAAACTGATATTCTCTAATCGTAGAGTAGGAACCTCTCCTACACTACTCGACTATCCAACCTCCATAACAATGCCCTTCTCGAGTGAATCCTATCATGGAACTAAGTGGGTCTCCTGCTAAGGAGATAGTACAACTTGCTATCATGAATCTCCTACCTATTACTACTGCTACCCACTCCCTCCCTCAATCTAGAGAACCCTTTTCTATTGAGAAAACCTCTATATTTATCTCCATCCTCTCATATGAGGACCCCCTCCCCTTGGTATCCTCCATCTCTCTACTTGAGGTTATCTAGTAGAGCTTCATATAGCTGGCTTCCTATAAGCTTGATGCACCTACTTAGCTAAACCTCTCTCCTATGTAATCCTTACAGGGAGGATGGTGGCATACCACTCATGGTACCCATATGTGAATCTTGCATCATCTCCCTTGATAAGTGTTACTGTTGGGTCATCCTTGTTTGCCTCAGAAAACCTATTGAGATCTGGTGCCCCACTAGTAGTTGTTGAATCTCAAACCATCCACTGGAACATGAAATATTGAATCTTAAGAATCACCTAAAATAACCCAAACTACCACAACACTCAGTCTTCCCAATGCAACTCTATCTCTCCCCTCTCAATTTGGAGCCATCACACTCACCATACGTAAGCCAGCTCCACCCTGTCATCCTCCCAACCCTGGTGTCCTCACCATGGTCATCAACAAATCTGAGCTGTGATCAGACCTACTGTAGGATCCCTAAAAATATAATAGACCATCCTTCTCTATATTTTTATGATGAAGACCCTATGGCCTCCTCACTACAATGTGCTCCCAACACCAGACCTGCATAAATGTCGTAAGGACCAAGTTGTGGCCCTTCTTATACATGATCTTAAATAAAGTCATATATCAGTGGTAGAGTATGTATGACCCCCAAGAAAATTGTATCCTAGTATCCCTCATGTAGGATACTACCTCAACTAAGCCCTATGGAAGATGTCACCCACTTTGGTGGCACGACAATAGCCCTACAACTGTAACTTCTAGCACCTCTGTCAGGCGAGAAACTCTCTATGCATCAATAAATCCCTCAATACTCACCCTACTCTACTCAATTGCAAATGAAGGGTCTCCTATCAATCATTGCATGGCCTGACCCTGTGTCATGGCCAGGTAAACAAACTATCCCTTGATCAAAACTTGAAGGATCCTTCATACATATTCTAGAGTTAGGACCATCTCCCTTGTAGGAAGCCAAAAGGTAGATGGTCCTAGATACCACATCTTCACAAGTGCTATCAAGAGATAGTAGTCTACCTCTATACTGGCATCTCAGCCATGTGTTATAGGCCCACCACCTCTAGAACTATCTTGTCATCTGCACTCAAGCCATGAGCATGATCATGAAACCTCTTATACCGCCACTTATGGTTCTTAAGTGAACCTCATTGCAAAACCAAAAGTAAAAATAGTAATCAGTAATATATTATCAAATTGAAAAAGAAAAACATCACAAAATAATAAATCATAAAATTGTCCTAAATTTGCAAATTTGGACTCAACTTGCAAATTCAGGTCTAATTTCTAAATTCAGACCTATACAAAAATAGATTCGAGTGACCAAATCTGCATTCCATACGTCTGAATTTATGAATTTGAACTTTCCTAGTCAAATTCGGATGTACAAAATCATCGAAAATCATCTGAATTTGTAAATTTGGATGTCTTTCCAGAAAAATTTAGATGTCCAATTTTTTTGAAATGGTCTGAATTTGTTGTTGTGGTCACGTGACGGTAGGCCATGTCTAAATTCCTAAAAATTTAAAAAATGAACAAAAAATTTCTAAATTTGAAGTGATAAGAATGCTTACCTACATCCTGGTACCAAATCAATTACTTTCCACTCGAACTGCATCCACCCAATGATCAAAAGTCACCATTTTTCTCCAGAGCTCAATTTCCAAGAATAGTGAGGGTAAAAATGAATTAGGGATTTTACCCTAATTTCCTATTTTATACCCCTTTTTACCTTTTTTTCACTTCAAATTTTGAGTTTTGCAATAAATTTCAAATTTTGAGTTTTGCAATAAACTTCAATTTTTTTATAAAACTTGAAGGGGGTATCCTAGATAATAAAAATAAAAAGAAAATTTGAATAAAATTTTGGTTTCTTTACAACATAAATCCCCTTACTGCTAAATATTTCTTTAACGCATTTATTATTCATAAATGTTCTAAAGAGAGGGTAAAATGTAGCCAGGGAATTTTTACACATTACAAAATTCCCACTCCCTAGCCAATATGTTGTTACCCCCTAACAATGTACTTTCCACCCTCCAGCTCCCTACCTCAATTTTTGTGATGGATAAAAATGATTTTTACCCATCTCCCCTTTATTAGGAAATTCAGACAGTCCCAATAAAATTTGGACCGATCCAATTTTATCCAAATCCCACGTGCACCTAATTTAGACACACTGTTTAGATTTTCCCTCTTTTCTCATGAAATTTAGGCAGTTTCGATAAATTTGGATCAATCCAAATTTATACAAATCCCATGTGCACCTAACTTAAATGCACTATTTGGATTCTGCATCCAATCTAGGCAAACCCATATTTCTAACAAATTTGGATCCATCCGAATCTGTCCAGATTGGAAAAATACTAAAACCTAATAGAACAACCTCTTCTGGTCACCCTCCCATTTTTCTTGACCTACACTAGATGATAAATCCCCCAAACTCCCCCTAGATAGACTTAATGTGATTTTATAGGAAAAAATTAAGTGGAGAAGAAAATTTCTTATATTTTATTACAGGTTTTAGTGGATACTTTGACATCAGATCATCATTCTAGGATCTGTCAGATATGGCAATGAGCGCTATGGATTCATATATTTTTTTTCCTTAGCATAAATTTATATTTTTGTAGTGTTTTTACAAAATAAGACCCATCCAAATTTATCGCAAGTCCAAAAATATTCTGACCATTATAGTTTGCAAATATAGTCATTGTAGGTTTTTAGATCCGTTTGAATTTGCAACTAATATCCAAAAAATTCTAGATTTGATCTAGGGACAATATTGTGAATTGATTTATGAGATCGACTAATGTTTGCATTTTAGCTTTCATAAAACTTGTTATTTTACTGTATGCATTTGTTTTTACTATCATTTATTTCATTTAAATTAAATGTTTTTGCATTATATTAACATATCCATTATTTTATTATGATTTTCTAAAAGGACCAAGGGGATCTAACTATCATAGATCATAATCTTTTGTGACCTATGCAAATCCCCCACCCCTAATCATAAATTTAGTGTGTTGTAAAATTGCATTTCTCAAACAGATTCGAGCTGATTTGAATACATATTGATACATTTAGACCGATCCAAATCTATTCTAACAGACCCAAAATTGCTAGATTGCAGGCATCTAGATCAGGTAAGGATCTAAACTTACTTTTTCTGTAATTTTCTATTATGTGATTTCATAATATTCTGTTTAGAAAACTCTGCATAAAACAAAAGAACATGAAAGACCCAAAACATAAACTTAGTTGAATTATTTAGCCTTGTTTGAAATAAAATACAAAAGAATAAAAATAGACAAACTTATACTTATTACTCTTAGCATCAATTACATTTTCTAAAAATCTTTAAAGAAAAAAAATTATAAAAAGGCATAGACTTAGTTGCATCATTTTGCATTTTTCCTACTAGTTGAAAAACTTAAAAATAAATTGATCAAAAACATAGTATTTTGCATTTTAGTGCATTAGTTGAAAGATTAAAAAAAAAACACAAAAGGAACATAGACTTAGTTACATTATTTTACACCAATTGTATTAGATAAAAATTTAAAAGGAAAATATCAAAACACAAACCTAGTTGCATTGTTTTATGCCAATTACGATAGTTGAAAAACTCAAAACAAAAGGAACAAAACATAGAATTAATTGCATTCTTCTTTTCATCAATCATACTAGTCGAAAAATACAAAAGACAAAAAAAAACTTAATTATTTCATTGCACTTGTTAAAATATTTTAAAGAACAAAAAGAAAAAAACAAGAATTTGGTCACATCATTCTATCATCTAGTACATTTAGTTAAAAGAAACATAAAAACACAAAACATAAATGAAGACAACATGATTAGCGTAAACATCATTCTTTTGCTTTTCAATAGCTACAAAATAATTTCATAATAGTTAGATTTACAAATATTTCTAGTTAGAATCTATTTACTTTGATTTCATCAAAATTTTAAATACATATAGCTAGGAAATAGTTGCATTTTGACAAACCCTAGGTGTATGCGTGTACAAATAATTCAACAAACACCCACCTTACCTAGGCATGGAAACCACCACAAAAAGTATTTTCTAGTGAACTGTCATCCAATTCATCGATAAACACCAAGGAGAGCAAAACTCAAGTACTCATCATATGAGGTGTAGAAACATCATTTTACCTCCCCCTTTCAGGCACACATCCATTAGCCTAGAAGAAAGGGGTGCAAAATTTTTGGGTCTACACTACTCATCCAAACAAGAGGATTGATTAAAATACACTCTTTTTAGTGGTTGTACTTATTTACTAAATATATTAAATTATAGAGCAACAATTTTATTTAGTAGATAATGTTTTTGTTGCTTATGATAGAAAAGAGAGTTTTTATTTAATAGTAATTGATTGCAGTTCAAAGATGCACTACAAATAAAACTATTTCTTAAGATGGTTTATAAATTCTTATTAAGATAATGGCTTCCTATAGAGCTTAAGCCTATGTCCATTAACTAGTAATATTCTTGTTGAATCATCAATAGGCTTAAGTTTAACTATATCGTTCCCAAAAAAACTTTCAATCTCATAGGGTCCTAGCCATCTTAATTTTAGCTTACCTTGGAAAACTTGGTAGAGAGAGTCAAATAGAAAGGCCCAATCTCATCGCTGAAATATTTGTGGTACAATATTTTTATCATGCCACTTCTTTCTTTGTTGTTGAGTTAATTCAATCCTGTGTAATACCTCTAATTTTCTTTCATCTAGAATATTTAATTTTTCCAATTTATTTTTTTGTGCTTGATCCAAATTCATATCAAGTTGTACTATTGTGTGAAGAGTCTCTATTTCAAATTCAATAGGTATAATAGCTTACTTTCCATAAACCATTTCATAAGGTGATAATCATGTAGCAGTTTTCCAAGTTGTATTATATGCCCATACAAATTCTTTTAATCATTCTACCCAATCAACCTTGTTGACAACTATAGTTATTGTTATTATATTTTCAAGTTCCCTATTTGTAACTTCTACCTATCCATTAGCTTGAGGGTGATATGGTGAAGTTTTTTATGTTTTATTTGATAGATTTTAACAAAGTGTTCAATTAATTTGGAGATAAATTGAGACCCATGGTTTGAAACTAGTTCTCTAGGTGCTCCAAAGTATTTCATGATTTGTGAATAAATAAAATCAGCAACTAGTTTAGCTTGTGCACATGGCAAGACTTTTACTTCAGCCCTCTTAGTAATGTAATCCATGCACACAAGTATGTGTTTATTTCTTGCACTTGGAGGATCTATTAGTCCAAAAAAATTAATCCCCCATTTCTCGAATGGTTCAAACATTATTTATGGGACCAAAGGCATCTCCATTGTAGGTGTAGGTTTACTAACCCTTTAACAAGCATCACATCTATCAACAAATTTATGAGTATCCCTATTCATAGTAGACTAATAATAATCTATTTGGAGTATACTAGTTGTTTTTTGTGTTGCAGAATGACCTCCACAAGGTTATTCATGTGTTGCTCTAATGATGTCTTATACATCCTCTTCTTGCACACATCTCCTAATTACATTGTCAGGGAAAAACTTAAACAATATTCCATTAATCCACATATAAGGGCACTCTGATGTATTAATTTTCTATGCTCATGCGGTGTAAAATTTTGAGGTATTTTTATAGTTACCAAATAGTTTACAATATCAGCATACCAAGGAGTAAAACCAGAAAGAGCAAACAAATGTTCTTTTGAGAAATTATCAAGAATTAACTCATCATCATCAAATATTTACATACGAGAATGATTATCTTTTTTCGCTTTGTATATAATTGTGACATTAAATTCCTACAATAAGAGAAGCCATATAACCACTCTTCCTCCTACTGTAGCTTTATTCATTAAGTATTTAATGGCAGAGTGATAAGTGAGAACAAATACTTCATACCCTAGTATATAATGTTTGAATTTATTAATAACATGGACTACAACTAAGAATTTATTTTTAGTAACTGTGCAATTAATTTTAGCCCCATACAAATTTTTACTTACATAATAGATAACATAAGTTATTTTGTTCTCTATTTGGTTTAATACTTCCCCTATTGCATATCCTAGAGCATCACAAAGTATATGAAAGGACAATTACCAAATTTTTCCCCTTAGAATTAGAGCAGTAGTCAATTTGTTCTTTATAACTTCAAAGGCTTCTTGAAATGCTTTAGTCTAATTAAAACACTTTCTTTAGTTAAGATCTTAAGCATGGGAGAGGTAACTTTTTTGAAATCTTTGATGAATCTATGTAGTATCTTGCATGTATTAAAAACTTCTTACATATGTTTATGTTTTTGGAGGTTAGAGGGATTGAATAACTTGGATTTTTTTAGGATCTACTTTCACACCTTCCTCTAATATGTAATGTCCTAAAACAATGTCACCTCGCATCATCATGAAGTATTTTTCATGACTTAAAAAGAGTTTTTTTTCTTGGCATTAGACCAAAAATTTTTGTAGACTTGATAGAGTTTCTTCAAAGGTGTTACCATAGACTGTGAAGTCATCCATATATAATTATACACATTCATTAATCCAATAAAAAAAATAGCTAAAATAGCCCTTTGAAAAGTAGTAGGTGCATTGCATAATCCAAAAGATAAAACTTTATAAGCATAGGTACCTACTGGACATGTGAAAGTAGTCTTTTATTTATCTTATTCTACTATTGAGACTTGATTGTACCCACTAAAGCCATCCAAAAAGAAAAAAATATTTCTTTGCAGCCAAGGTATCAAGAACTTGATCAATGAATGATAGAGAAAAATAATCTTTCTTTATTACCTTATTTAATTCTCTATAATCTATTTTTTTGGGGCCCAAGTTTCAAATCTTATGCCTTGATAGACTGAATGTTTGTCCCTTTCCTGGTGCTTTCAGCGGTGTAAAAGGTTTAAAATGATTGTGGCATGGTAGTTATAGGGGTAGACTGCATGAAGATCTATGTGGCAGCTTTCAAGGTAGACAACGTAGAATACTATGGCAGCCATAAAAGTTAGACAACCTACCTGGATTCATGGTGGCTCTCGATTCCACCATGTAAATTAAAAAAAACAAATTCTCTATAATCTGCATAAATACTCCATTTATCGTTATTCTTAGGAACTATTACTAATGGTGACACCCATTGGCTATCAATAATTGGATATATAAATTATGTATTTATAAGCTTAATTATTTCTTCTTGAACAAATATTTGGATGAATCCCTTTCATATCCTCATAATTCCATGCAAATGTCGCTTGCTATTTTCTAAGTACTATTAATTGTGAATCCTGAATTTTTATAAGTTTATTATTAATATTTGTAATTTTCAACATTTACATCTATTCCTATTCCTTAACTTTAACATTCAATTTATAGTTATAGGGCACTAGTTGATGAGATTGAATTGTACTTGCTTCATCATTAGATATAATAATTTCATTCAAACAATTAGTAATTTGTTATTCATCAAAAAGTGGTCCCAATGGTCCTTCAATTTCTTGTTGTAAATATTCACTTAACACATTAATTGATAAAGTTTGCATAGCATCCAAATTATTAAAAAAATCATACCATAGTTGTTTTGAGAATCCTTTATCTAATGTTGACTCAGGAAATATACTCAAATTTAGTGTGCTTTCCATTGGAAATAGTCATATTACTAGATCTACAACTAATGTAAGCATTAGTTTTTGCAAGCCATGGACATCCTAGAATTAAGGGATGTCCCCCAAGTTTCTTCTTAAATGTAAGATCACAAAGTCTATAGGATACTCCCATGAGCTTAAAAATATGATAATATCTTCTATTTTTCCTTATGGTTTAATGGTAGATATGTCTGCAAGTTAAAGCACTATAGAGGTTTGTTGTAGTTTGTGTACCCATAAATAATCTATTGTTTCTTTGGTCATAACATTGATGGTAGTCCCAGGTCTGAGGTGTATACCAATTGGTTCATCCAAACCCCATAAGGGGGGCGGAGGTCCAAGGTTCAAATCTTAGGCCTTGCCGGACTAAATGCTTGTCCCTTTCCTGGTGCTTTCAGTGGCGTAAAAGGTTTAAAATGATTGTGGCATGGTGGTTATAGGGGCGGACTGCATGAATATCTGTGTGGTAGCTTCTAGGGTGGAAAATGTAGAATACTGTGGTGGCCATAAAAGCCGCACAACCTACCCGATTTCGTGGCGGCTACCGATTCCACCATGTAAATTAAAAAAAAAAAAAAACATTGATGGTTGTCCCTAAATATATCAATACATTATGCAAGGTTGTATCACCAATGTGGACTTTTAGTATAGGTATTCTAGGATCTATATATTTTGGTAGTAACCTACCTTCAATCATTATCTCTGATAATTTTCCAATAACTTGGATGGTTTGAGATTCATTCTTCTTTTTCCTCCCTAAATTTTTTGTGCACATACTCTTTATTAATTTAGAATAAATAGGAATATCCTTTATAGCTTGTACTAGAGGAATTTTAATGGTAATATTTTCTAATTCTTGAAGGAAATTGAAAGCTGGTGTGGAAGGTTCTTTAGGTATTACCAGTTTTTCAAGAAATGGAACTTCCATTTCTTTCCTTTGTAGGATTTAAATCTCTTTTTGTTTTGATGGAATATTTTTTGGTAAAGTTTTTGTTTCTTTTTCATTATTGTCTATTTTTTCAAACAATTCTTGAATAGGTTCTTCAACTTCTATGAGAGACATTATTTTCCAACACTTTTCTAGACCTTAAATGGATATGTTGGCAAGGTACCACAGATATTGAACATGTCTCATTTGTCTTATTATTATTAGTATTGGGAACTGGTTGAGATGGCAAAGGTGGTTACTTAAGAGGGTTGTTCACATTGTTTGGAGGTGGAAGAAGTCTATTTTAGGACTAATTTTGAGAGGCTTGTCCTCTAAATTGGTTTTGAAAATTTTGGTGTTGGGATGGATTTTGAGACCAGCTAGGTCCTCCTTGATTATATTGGTCATTCGTGTTCCAACTAGGCATATTATTACCCAAAATTTCTTGAGTCCCTGGAGGTGTAATTTCATATGCATTGGACATAAATTGGGCCCATGGAGGTATATTATAATCTTGGTTATTTGGTTATGGGTTCCAATTTGTCCAATTTGATGCATTTGCCCATTGGTTAGGTCTTTACTGGTTGGAATAACTAGAGTTTGACAAATTAGAAGGACTATTGAATGGGTAAATTTTTATTTGAGCTAAAAAATAAACATCCTATGCCTCCTCAACTTCTGCTTCTTTTATAACAAATTTCACAGCTGAAATATACTTGCAATCTTTAGTGTTATGATTCTTATCATAGATTTTACAAGTAGAAATATTGGAAATATTTGTAATGTTGAGAGGGCATGACCTCAGATTGTATCTTTTTCAACATCCATGACAATATATCTCTTTAATATCTTGTTCTTTTGGTTTCATCTCCATGAGGTCAAGATATGTAGTTAATGTACTTAGCAAATCAATTTTTAAGCTTTCCAACATATTACCAATTTTAGCTCTTGTGACTCCACCTATGGATGAGTATTTGTTGTTCCTAAAAGGCTTATTCCTTGAATAATTTTTACAAAGATTCACAATCTCTTCAAATTACATTAGATGAATGCCCCCTTTAGCCATAAGGTTTAGAACATCAAGGATGTCTTCTTTTAATCCTTTTAGAAAAAATTATTTCAAGACTTCTTCATCTAAATAAATATTTACTCTCGATCCTACAAACTAAAATATTTCAAGATAATACTTAAGGGATTCTTCCTCTAGTTGACTCATATGAAAGAGCTCAATTTTATTATCCCTAACTCTATAATAATCATGATATATTTCAAGGAATATATCTTTTAATCCATGATCTCCATCCCATCGGTTGTAAACACTTTCTTCTAAACCCATAAACCATATTAAAGTTGCATCCTTAAGGGTAGAAGGAAATAGTCTTAATATTTTTTCATCCATGGTATAAAAATAGGCTTGGCACCCTACTTAAAACTCAAATAGAAATGCATCAGGATCTTCATGTGGCTTTCCATGAAAGGTAGGAAAAAAAACAACAGAGACTAGTTTTGTTTCTCTTGTTAACCTATCTATTGAAGAATAAATTGGAAAGGAAACATTTTATTTGCCTACCTCTTCTTTGATTTTCTATTTCTCCATGATAATCATTTATTTTCCTATCCCTCCTTGGATTTCCATCTATTTCTTCATTTTCTCTAGCTTGATCAGCCATGATTGATTGGATGAATTCTAAGATTGGACTTGGTATAGGTTCAGAAAATATAGTTGATGGATCGATTTGATTATCGAATTTAGGTTTTGGTAATAAAAATGATTTTGGATTTTGATTTAGTAGAGTCAATGGTAGCTCAACTTGTTCTTCTAGTAAATCCTTAGTTACCACAATCTCAATATCTTTTGATATAGAAGTATCAAAATTTTCACTAGAGTTTTCTTTACAAACTTTGATGAATATTTCCCTTAAATATCTATGTCTACTCATAAATTTGTAAAGATATTAAATTATCTACGGAAAAAATCATTCATTCCTCAAAAAATTTGTGAATTTCATTAATTAGGTCTAGTTGTTCAGAAGTCATGTAATGTTCCTCCTCAAAATTAAATTCTTGTTTCACAAGACAAATCGGTTGAACAATAAAAGTTTATTTTTTATTTGAGATGGGACTTTCAAACTGTATCTCATAATGCAAATCATGACACAATTCTTTGAAGCACATGATTTTAAGAGCCTTGTTGTATCTTCTATTATTTTCTAGATTTAATTCTCTATTTTCTATGTCTACTAGAAACTTTTGGATAGCAAGGGAGTCCTCAAAGTATTGCTTCCAAGGATATGTAATTGAATTCACGAACACTCTTCTATCTCCTACCCAATGTTCACAACTCCTCACAAGATCAAGATAAGAGAAATTATAATCTGGCCCTAGGGCTTTAATTATATCAATCCTCTCAATATTTCTCAGTTCTTGTGTTGTTTCCCTAATGAGATCAAGGTATTCCCATATATAATCCCACTGTTTCACAAATGACCTATGTATTTGTTCAAAAAGTAGGTTGATTTATTATTCTAGAAATAATTTCTCGAGGTCTATTAAATAAGACTAAAAATAACTCTTTAGCATTAACAATTTTTACTTCTCTTTTCTTTTATTTTATTTTTTTCACAATTTTTTGTTTGTTTTGTTTTTGTTTTTGTTTCTATCTTCAAAGTGCAGTTTTTATAAAATAAATATTTTTTAAATAGAGCAATCTTACTATTATTAAGACCAGGTCTAAATTTCCAACCAATATTAACATAGCAAGGGAAAGTAAAATTACTATTCTAAAATAGTTCTTACTACCACTAAAACAAGGTCTGATTTTTCAGCCAATTTTAGCATAGTAAGGGAAAGTAAAGTGTTTTTGTTACTACTTGATTTTAAGGAAAATTTTAGTGTGATTTTTTCACACAATCACACATAATTCCTTTTTTTTTCACAAGGTCATAGAACCTAGACCTAAGTCACAACTACACTGTGCTGAAAAGTAAATTTTCTAAAAATAAAATTGTTGAAATAAATGCTAAACTATTGTCACTACTTGATTTTAAGGAACATTCGACTATGATTTTATTACAAAATTGCACCTACTTCCTTGTTTTCACAAGGTCAGAGAACCCATACCTAAGCTAGTGACAATAAAAATAGATTTTTGAAAGTAAATTTGCTAAAAAGAAAATGTTGAAATAAAGGTAGAATTGTTGTCACTACTTGATTTTAAGGAACATTTCAATGTGATTTTGTCACACAATCACACCTACTTCCTTGTTTTCACAAGGTCAAAGAACCCAAACCTAAGCTAGTAACAACAACCACCCAATGCTTTGAAAATTTGATGAAAGTAAAAATGCTAAGTAGGAAAGCAGTAAAATATATCCTAAAAAAATGGAACCTAGAAGTATTAATATGAAGACACTTGCTGAAACCCTATTGTCTCAACCTTGAAATACATAATGACTCCTTATCAGTCATGTAGGTAAGTATCCTTCTGACCTCAATAGTCTTTGATAAAAAATTACATCATTGTTTTCCTCAACAATGATGCCAAAATATCAAGTTGTATATCATACATTAAATTTTTCAATCCAAGTTAAATGATTTAAAGAACAATAAATCCAGTATAGATTATTTCGTAATTATTAACCTTTGACTTGATTCTATTTCCTTAGTTTTGGTTGCAGTAAATGAAAATGATAGGAAATAAAATGGAATATTAAAAGTACAAGTATGATGTACACTAATTCTAGGTGTTGTGGATCCACATGCAATCTAATAATGCATTTATGATTTTAACTAGTCAAATTATTTTATAGTCTAAAAATAATTGTACTTACTAACCAATTCTACTCTATTTCAGGAGACAAAGAGCAAGGGACTAACTTTTTGGAGTGGGTCTTGCCTTGTAGAAGATAGTGTAATTCTCTTCTCCTCTATTCTAATTTATTTTAGTAACTAATGTTTCATTCTACTAATCTAATGCTATTTAATTCATTGATGTAAGAAAATAAAAAGAAAGTTTACAAAGATAAATAAATCATGCAAAGATACAAAATACCATTGCTAAAATCATGGAAGAAAATACTGCTTTATTGATGAACTTTAATTCTTCATGCATATAGAGTATGTAAACATATTTCTTTGAAAATCAAGCCTTCAGAATAGCAACTTGTAAAATTATCTACAATACACCATTAGACCTTTTCAAAGGCCTCTACGTTGTATTTTATAATGTCACTTGGACATTTTATAATAAAATTCTCTTCTTCCATATGTTACAGTTCAAATGCTTGAAGATTTGAATTCTAATATTTCATAAAAAATATATTCTATAATTAAGACATGCTAACAACTACACTTGGACTTATTACAATCAAAATTATCCAAGTGGCATATTTGACAAATGTACGTAATGAATATCCTAAATTTGAATAACTTGTTGAAAAAGTACAATAATTGTTTGACCAATTCTCAAGGAAAATACAAATTAATGTTTTGTTCATAACTTGACAACTTAACAACTTAAAAAAATGTATCTTTAATGTCATGTTACAAACCATACAACATGGATTAAATCATATTCCAGATATTAATGCCACCACATTAATAATTATGTTGACTATATAATCTATGTTATGTTGCTACGTTGTCCTTGGACGTGGAACTCCAATGCATCAGACAATTTATTTAGTCAATTTTATTTTGATAGACCCTTTTAGTAGGTACTTTTTGTAACACCTTGTTGTAGGTGTTTTTGTAACACCTTTTTGTAAATGTATTCTATAGTACCTTTCTACAACACACTTCCACGTGGCTTCTCAGTGAACTCTTCATGTGATTGGTTCATTCGTACTTGACATATGGTCTGTGTTCTATTGTAACATCTGCCATGAAACACCTGTAATATTTATCTACCAAAAATATATAGGAAACTCGCACAATTTGCATAAAATACATAAATATATCACTTAATATTTATAATTCAAATACACTCATAAATCATGTAAATAAGATGTAATAAACATTGAAACACATTTGTTTTTATCAAGTTTGCATATAAAAATCAAGATAAATACTACATAATATAATTTCAATCACACACTCATCATCCCTCCTCTTTATCTCTAGTTTTTCCTAATTCCTTCTAAATCTCCCCTTTTCCAACCTAATTTCTCTAAATTCTTCCAATTCCCCCTCTTTCTCTCTAATTTCCCTAATTTCTCCTAAAATTTCCCTAGTCTTCCTAATTCTATTTCTTCTCTCTAATTTTTCCTAAATTTTTCTAAGGTTTCCCTAAAGTTCTTATTTTCTTCTAATTTCCCATTTTCCCCCTAGTTTCCTAAATTCTTCCAATTCCCCTTAATTCTCCCCTAATTTTCTCCTACCTTGATTAATTCATCTAATCCTTATCTTAGCTTCTCTAATATCCTAATTTCTACATAATATCCCTCATTTATTCCTTTATTCCCCCTCAAAGTTCTCATAACCCCTCTTACTTATTTAATTCCTCCATTTACCCCCTAATTAATATCTTAATTCCTTCTTAAGCACCCATCCAAATCCCAAGGGATATGCACAATAATTTAAAAATCCCCCTCAAATCCCTAGGTCTACCCACAATATCCACCTGCAGCCCTCATTTATTCCACTTTGTCTCCCCACCCATATTTCCCTCCAAAGTGGGATGATTTAAAAATGCAAGAAAAGCTCCAAGTCAAAGGGAATTAATTTGGAAAATTTAATGGGTTAGTCCTCCTCACCCTCCATGTCACCTTTTTTAGCAATTAAATATTTAATAATTATATCCCAAGGCACACATGTCGCCATGTTCCTCACTTTTACCTAGGTCAATTTATGGTATTTGGGTGGGTGAGAGTTTACTCCACCCAAAGCCATTAAATTTGGAGGGTGCACATTCTTCCAAGTGGATTCTGTTAAATGTTCCTTGGAATTTTCACATCCACATGTCTACCACATCCTCTCCAGATAACCTCCATGTCACCTACCATTCTCTTCACCAATTTCCTATAAATCCACTCCATTTCCACCATTTGCATAGAGAAAAGGAGAGAGATCGTTGTTATGCTACCAAAATTTAATCAGACTTCTTAGCTACCCTTGGATACCCCCTCTTCCACCATCACACACCTTGAAGAGCCCAACCATGGTAGTCATGGAGTTTGTTTAAGGATTTTACCATGACCTTTGACAAATAATCATGCTTAGACCAACCAATATTATACCACCACACCTACACCAAGGGACACCCATGGACCACTAGAACCCTCTAGCATGATCACTTAAGTCCATCTACCACTTGGTCCCAACTATCACCTCCAATTACATAGTCCTAAGCATTTTTATGGTTAGCCAATTGACACCCCAAGTTGCATAGATCTAACTATTGCTAATAATTACATAGAGACTTAACAGGTAGATAGATGAAGGTATAAAAAATTGTATTTCTCAATTTTGTGAACTTTTACAAAGGTTTTATGAACATCTAGATAGGTTTTGCAATTTTTTATTATATTTTCTTTAACAAGGACCTCATATGAGGGAGGCCTCTTAGATTTTACTGATCCGATATGGTTTTCCTATGTGCAGGTGTGAAGCTTCTAGAAGAGCACCAGGGTGGTCTGAACAAGCACAAAGAAAACCCACCCATAACTCAATTGTGACATGAGAAGAGATTGCACCAAGTATATTGTTGTAAAAGGGGAAATCCTCCTTTAATTTCATTTAGTATGCATTATACATTGTTCTAAAAGCCCTCTGATAAGGCTACCTTGTACTCAGAAACTCATTGATTTATCGATATATATATGTATACATTACTCGTATCTTTCTTTTGATTTTTTACTTGCATGGTGCATTTTCATGTCTAAAAAATGGTACACCTAGTGGGACCCTTGTCTTTGTCTCATTAGAAATTGTTATTTTATTATAGGAGCATAAATATAGTAAGTCTTTTATTCTTAGCCTTTTGTGCCTAGTGAGTTATGTTTTGGGGTCTCTCATTGATTGTTTTATACCTTCATCTACTTGCTTCTCCAATGTTTTATTATTTTTTTTGAGTGTAGGTATTTTATAAATCACAATAGTATCTATGGTGAGGATTTTACATCCAATCCTTAGCTCTTTCAATCATCACTAATAGTTAGCAACTAGAGCTTATGGTTCTATAATCCCAATCATCATCGATAGTCCTCAATCGAAGCTAATAGTTGCCCAGACATGTACTAGACATAGAGATCAGTATAGAAAGCTTGTGGCTTATAGGTAAGTCTCCCAAAACTAGATAAATATAGGTTCATTGCACCTATTCCTTCATTTTGGTCTTCCTCTATAGTGTAGGTAAAGTTTCCTTCCTAAAATTCCCTAGAACGTTTTCTCTATAATTTAGTTCTAGGTCTCCATGTTTCTTGCAGGCCTTCTTATTTGTAAAATAGAAAATAAAAAAGAGCATATTAGATTAGGGTTACTTTCATTTGCATTGTTTTAAAAAAATAAAAATAGAAATAAAGCATTCTATCCTAGGGTTTCTTTTATGCATTTTGGTTCCAAAAAAGAGAGGAGAAATGATTTTTTTCACTTAGATTAGATTTCTTCTACTCCAATTCAAAAAGAAAAGACAAAAATCTAAATCTTGTTTGTTAGTGTAGTTGCTTCTATTTTAATTTTTTTTTTCATGGGCTTAAATATATTAGCATAGGATAGCTTATTTAGTGCTCATCTATATTAGCACATTTTCCCTTTATAGGCTAGTTCAACTGCATTTTAGGCATATTTCTTGAGGCTTTTAAAATAAGTGGTATTTTTAGAACCCCTAGAAAGAATAATTGCAATTGTCCTAGGGTAAATTTTATTTCTATCATCATCCTCAGGAGTAGGGCCTTCTACCTCTATAGAATAATTATCCTTCCAAAATTTTATATTTTTGAAAGTTGCCCTCTTTCTATCCATAAACAATGTCTAGGACATAGACCCAACCATCACTAATAGTTAGGATTGTGTAATGGTCACTAATGGTTGCTAATTATCATTAATAATTAGGGCTATGTAACTATCACTGATGGTTTATAGACATAAACTATGGTTATCCCTATGACTTAGACCTATTTTGGAGATCCTTGGAGGAAAAACGTTTGTCACATTTTACCATAGAATAGGTACCCTTTGTTCTGTCAGCACTTTGCACCTAGTCCTAAAATAATATTTTAGGTCTTAGTTGCATATTGCACCCTAAGATAAGTTGCATTTAAATTTTAAATTATTCTAAGATAGCATCATTCATTTTAGTTTTCTTTAGCCTCCTTGCATAAAAAATACCAAAAAAAAGAAAAGAAAAACCAAGAAAAAAAACCAAACTAAAAAATAAATAAAAAAAGAGAGATATATGGTAACAATAAATATTTTTTTGCACACACCTTGGAATCTTTTGATTTTGCACTTTGTGCATATATAGTGTGACGAAAACCTCCTAGTGAGTTGGAATTCATCCCCAACCATTGATCGAGCCCTAGTATTTCCATAGTACGTATAGATTCTTGGACTTCATCATCAAGAAGTTGGTTACCCTTGGGGCTAGCCTAGGGTAATATTTAGGTTAGACACCCTTTAACCATGGGGCTTAATAATTAGTGGATCATAGTTGTCATTTTTTCCAAGCCCGTCTAAGGGTGAAGAAAAATCCTGGATAGGCCGATAGCAAGACTTAGACAACATGGCATCCTTTGAGAGGTATTTTTTTGGTCCCCTTAGGATACCCATCATAAACCCTCCATCCTAGGAAGCCACATCAATTATTTATGTCTCATCACTCGAAAGGAGGGTAGGTGCGAATACACCCTTTTATATTTCACTCCGCAACATATATTTTTGTAGTTCCTAGGTATAGGGACATACAAAACACAAACAAAATTCAAAAATAAATTAAAAAAAAAAAACCTTAAAAAAATAACAAACAAACAAAAATCTAAATCTAAAAAAAAATAAAAAACCAGCCAAAAACATCAAAAAATTATGTTTGATTTGCTTTGTTTGTTAGATAGCCTATCATTTTGTGAACCTGACCAAAGTTGATTTGTTCACTCCAAAAACCTTTATCACCCCATTATATTTTATCTCCATTAGCCCATGGTTTTGATTCATTTTCAAGCCCAAGCTTAAGCCCTAGCTCCCATGGATCATCTCCACCACCAATACCAACCACCTCCTACACATCATCAACCCTATCAACCACCTTTGTCTCCCTAATATCACCCACCACCCAACCAATACCAACCACCTTCTACACATAATCAACCCTATCATCCACCTTCACCTCCCTAATATCATCCACCACCCAACCAATGCCAACCACATACTACACATCATCAACCTTATCAACCACCTTCGCCTTCCTAGTATTTCCCACCATCCAACCAATACCAACCACCTCCTACACATGATAAACCCTATCAACCATATTTGCCTCCCCAATATCACCCACCACCCAAAAAATACCAATCACCTCCTACACATCATCAACCCTATCATTGACCTTCACCTCCCCAATATCAATTGCCACCCCATCAATACCAACCATCCCTGGCATATCATCAAACTTCCAATTACCAACCAACCCAAGTCTCCCAACCACCCCTGGCATATCATCAAAATTCTAATTACCAAACAACCCAAGTCTCACAAGTGCTTTCTACTATTTCATACTAATATTACCCACATGACTAGCCTCATCCATATAACTCATATTTCCCTCCATATCCACCTCAAAAACCTCAATACCCACACCAACCACCTTTGTATCCACCCTAATAACCAACATACCAATCTACACCTCTTATTACTCCATGTCAAAACCAAACTGCTTACCCACCTAAATCATGTCCTTATTGACCCCTGTGCCACTTCACACCTCTCATTGAGCCCCTATCCTCTATTTTCCAAAAACTTCTTCAATCCTAGGCAATATTTTTACTTGAAGCAAGGTTAGATGATCCACATGAACCCAATTATAGAGGGTATAGAAAATATCAACATTTTGCATTCCATCATCATAAGGGTCATGACATTAATGAATACCCATAATTCCTACACTTGGTACAAGATATGATTGATCGAGGGCCCATTATCATTGAGCCCCCTTCAATCCCTCCTCACCAAGGCTTTAGAAATAATTCAAAATACCAACCACAACATGCCACTGCACAATAACATAATGGTGCCTTGGTTACCACCACAAACCAAAACCAAGCCAATCACATTAAAAATACCCCATTATACCAAGGTTTTGTAGGAATAATAAGTAATGAGCATTGATTTTTACAATAGTGCACCATCCAGCATGACTTCCAACTAGTAAATCCCCCTCCATCTACTTCAGCACCCACCATAGTACAAGTTACCAAACCTACCTTCTCTTTAGATTTGTCTTCCACAACACCTATTCTAACTAGTTCTTCTTCCCTCCTATGGTTGCATCATCTTATCTAACTACCCTATTCAGTTCCACATATACTCCATCATTCCCACAACATACACCATAATTATCATCTTTCACTCCATAAAAACTCCCACATCCCACTATTACTCCTCTAACTACTTCTAAGTTACCTCATTTTGAGCCTCCAACCCATTTATCCAACCAAGAGTATCTTTCTATCTTTTCCTAGAAAACTTATATTGACTCTAAAGAGAATTTTGTTCATAAAGTTACTATCTTTCCCCTTAAGGTCAAGTCATTTAATAATTTTGGTTGCCCCTACTACCTTCCCTTAATAATTAACACTATTATTTTGATTAGTTCTTCTACCAATTTTACCAGTTTCATCTATGGATGCCTTGCTACTTATTTTGATCCAACGATTCCCATCAAGTCTTAAGCAACATCTTGTAGTAACATTAATTATCTATCCAAATGTCCTTTTGATATGAAATATTTTCAATTCTTCAATTGGAAAGGATTCGATCTTGATAATTATGAACATGGTCCACACTCTATTATTGAACCCCTTTACCAACCGCTAAAATATAAATATGGCTTAGGGTATCATAAAACCCATCAGTACCCCACTTTGGGAAGGATGCTCAATGTATTACTCTAGGTTCTAAGAATAACCATTTTGGTGAATGTGTTAATCCTAACCTTGATCATCTACTTCATCCAAAATTTCTCCTAGTTGCAACCATTCATCCCCTTCCCCTCATACCTTAGATGTCATGCAAGTATCTTCCACCCCTCTTTCCCTTTGATTATCTCCATGACCAACCTTATCATAACCTTAAATTCCAACCCACATAGTTGACCCTATTTATCCACAACAACCTATTCTCATATGCATTATCCTTTTCCTACTTCCCTAGCCCCACCTCAAGCATGATACCCTTTGAGTCACCCCTTGACTTTATCTTATTAGAAAGGGTTAACCTCACACTGCCTCAACCAACTAAAGACGCCATATCATGGCCCACTCCAAATCTAAATTCCTAAATATCCCTATCACCTTCCTTGCATCAATAAACTAACCATCCTCCACATTTTATTTTGATTCTCACAACCTCATTACTTCCACATCCTCTTATCACACTACCTTTTCCTTATTTTCTCCCATATTATTACCTATTGCAATTCCCATTTGTGTAATCCAACCTCTACAACCCTCTAATTCACCTCACACTCTCAAACCTAATATAATTGGGGACCATCCCTAGCCACATGATCCACTTTAATCCCTCTCACTTTAATCCACCCTTCTATTCCTTGCTTCCTTAGCCTACCTAGTTCAACCATCACCACCCTTCCCAACCATTATCATCTATATTGTCCATCCCAACAGACCTACAAAAAATATCTCACCAAGTTACGCATTTCCCATTAACATCAAGTTTCCAAGGACCATCCACCCCACCATTTCAACTCTCACCAAATGAATCCCTCTATGTTCCTCACCCTGTTCAACCCCCTAACCTTCTAACGTGTGCTACCTACCCATATCATTCCTATACCTTGCTCTCAGAATCAATGTTGATAATAATTAAAAAGTTGAAATATTCAAGACTAATATTCCCACCCCCACTTATCCTAGAAATACTAATAGACCCAGGCCTAAGTGGTATAATGAAAACCATTAGTGTATTTCCATCGTTAAACGGGTCATAACATTGAATATTGCCAATAATTCAAGATATAGTGCAAGACTCGCTCGATCAGAGGGAGTTCATCCTTTGACATCGGTCATGCTCATCCACCCTTCAAAAACAATTTTGACTAGAGGAGCTCCCCCTTCTTTCCATCCTCTATTTGTTTTTACCTCTATCTTAGAAGTGGGGAGGAGATGTTATGCCTTCCTTCATCCTAATTTTGTTGTGTTTCCTTGCAACTATAATAATTCATATCACACATTTTCAATCCAACTTGCATTCAACCTTTAACCCATTCAATTTAAGTTTTCACTTCTTGAACATAAGCTTGGTCATCCTTTGTGTTCATACAAAACATCCCCAATGTCTTCCAAAAACAACATCATATTGGATTCATGAACACAAAAACTGATAGATATTGTAGATTAGTTGGTTGAACATGAAATATATCCATTGACTTTTGTTCTTACCACTCCATGATCAACTTACTAACCACCTTCTCCCACTGTTATTCCTTATTTTCATCCAACCATTTCTCAACATATGATAGGGCAAGAATAGACTTACAATCAATAAGTGCATGTTCTTTAGATTATCATTCATATACTTTTGAATGTTGAGTGGTCATATAAAAATGTGAAACACCAGTCCACTCACTTCACCCAAATAAAATAACCCAAAAAAATAAAATATATATAAGACATTAAACAAGGTAGCTCATGCTCGTATGCACCCACCTGCCATTTGAATTCACTTCCCACTCACTTCACCCATATTTTCTTCTTTATCCATTTTTTGATTCCTCATACATCGCTCCTCATTATACGATCACTATTCAAGTGGCTACGTACCCTGGACTAGTGTGTTATTATTCCTCTTTTTCCTCATTTTTTGCTTTCTTTCTTCTTCTTCTTCACCCTCTATTTATCTCCATGTGCTTCACTTTGTACCATTGTCACCCCCTCTGCATTTTTTCTTCCATAAGCATCGATCCGTGTTTGCCTTAGTTTTGTTCATTTTGTCTCGTTAGCTTATTTGTTGTCTTAATAAAGGACATCTTCTTGGCTATAGTGGTCTCGTATCATTGCACTCTTGTACCCTCAACCACCCAGTCCACCCAAATTTGCTCATCACCATCACTATGCATATGTTTTCATCGCTCATATGACAAACTCATGAGTCACTATCACCATAAATCAAATGGTTTCCCCTACTCACCCTATCATGCACATTATCTAACCCTAAGAATTGGCAAAAGGACAAGCAAAAAAGCAAAAAAAGGAGAGCAAAAAGAGTGTCAAAAAAATATGCAAATAAAAATCTTGAATCCCTAGAACTCTCAGGTTATTAAATCATGGGTTTTACCTCCATTGGTACTATAGAAACCTACATGGAAGTGGATTATACCCTCCACATGGCAACATGTTTTTCACATTAGTGACCTTCTTTACAAACCTATGTACTCTAGTGAGTGAGCTAGCTTATTGGTGTAAGTCACAAGTGATTAGTCCAACCTCGCTCAAAATTGGCAATGAACATTCACTACACATAGTTGGTCCTTGAGAAACTTGATTTCCTAGGGTGGTCTTAGTATCTTTGAGGACTAGTTTGATTACTAGATGAATTTTATTGAGGTCACTAGTGTGTTTGATTCCCCTAAAAGCACATTTAGATTCTTCATTCCTAAGACACCAATTGACAAATGGCCTCATTTTCACTTTGCTTTATCACCCTTTGCATCCACATTTTGCATTTATCTCATAGTTAGGTGATAAAATCCATGTTGATGTCCTTTATTACGCAGTAAACAACAAGTCTATCTATGTTTGTCTAAGTGTTCTTTACATCATCATCAAGTGCATAAGACATTTTATTTTGTGTTCCACGAGAATAATTTTATGCATACCACCTATACCATCTAATCCATACACTATCATCCTACATCATCATTTATTACCACTTCATATCCACCATATTATATCATTTCATGCACACACATCACACATTTCACTAATAATATATATATATATATATATATATATATATATATATATGAAATAAATGTACATCGTTATATCCTTATATGTAGGCCATATACAATAGAGCCCTTAAGCTTATCATCATCACACATCTAAAAATACCACACCACCTATCACCCCCATCCACCCCTTATTCATGTCACTCCTTGCTCATATAATCACTCCATTACATCCCATCGCACCATGACTGCTCGCTCATGCTCTGTTGCTCCCTCAATATCCTATGCAAAGGCCCAAAACTTGATGCCTCTAAAGTTGTGGGCTCCCTAATATGTGGAACTATCTACTACATTGAAATCACCCTTGAACCTCCACTCTGACAACTAGATTTTTATTGTGAAGTAGAGGTTCATGAAGGTATTTCTATATCTCACTCTAGTAACCAATTCTCTAGAACATTCACATAGGCCCTCTCTCACTAGAATCAGGGCTCTATCATAGTTGTTTGTTCTCACACCACTACCATCTTGATCCATAATGCCATGACGGTCACCTCATCTACTTGCCCTACCTACTACTCATGAAGTTCCTTAAGCTACTCTCATAGCTCTTCTACCTCTAGCTCTAGCTTATTCCTATCCACATATTCCACATCCTACTCTCATTGTGTGTGATCCCTCTTTGTTGTCACCATGTTTATTTATTGTTGTAGACTCTCCCAAACAGTTACCCCAACTATGAACTCCTCCTACATCTACTCTAGTAGATACATCAATAGTACCTGCTCTACCTTTAGGTTATCTCACTCTACTTGAAGCATCACCCACTCCTACTCACCATACCCTTATTGTCCCTCAGGCCCCTATTGAGCCTCTCATCCTTCTTATCCACCTCCATGATGTCAACCTCTCCCACACCAACCTCACCACCCATGACCCCTATCTCCACCTCCCCCTATCTTAAGGTCCTTTCTCCACTATCTATCCTACAATGAACTCATCACCATAGTAGCTCCTCAACCTCCTTGAGCTATACCTATTTTATATCCCCAAGATCTACTTCCTCTCCATATTTACTTGCTATCTTCTCCATCCTCCTAGGTGGCTCTCACTACTGTGTCAACCACCAAATGTCATACTTTGTAGTGGTCCTTCCAAAGTCCATTTCTAGTGCATCCATCACCTCATCTGCCTCCTCTTCTAGAGGTATACTGTATGTTATTTCCAAGCCTAGATCATCACCCTACATTCTCTAAATCATAGGTAGTTATGGTACCCCTTGTGTCATCCCAAAATATCTCTAAATTTTTGTGAATTGAATTAGCTCACACTCAATCCAGTGTCGACCTACCACCCACCTCACTCATATCACATGAGCCAAGTGTACTCTATCCTCATCCCAGGCTACCACCCCTAATTGTAGCCTCCATATTACCACCAATCTAGTCCAAATCCACCTGTATTACTCTATATATTATCAATGAGGATGACTCTATTATATCTCCTTGTCCTCTCACCATCATAGAGCATAAGGTTATCCTCCCACCCTATCACATGGTAATCCTCTAGGGTGATATATATTGAAGTGATCCTAGCCCCATATTTTTAGTAGCTGTTTGCATCCCAATCCCTTCTACCCTCATCATCACACATCATAGAGATTATCATATGTTTGTACTAGTAGTGCTAGCACCCATGCATACACTGTCTATGTCTCTACTAGGTCAAAATAAGCCTTATCAAGTTCCATGGGAATTGTACCCCTAAGTTTGGTAAAACTATCCTAGAGATAAGAGACATTAGTACTACATATCTTAGTCTCAATCGCTTCCTCTCAAAATCCTCTAGGTATGAAATCTCTTCATGGCCCACCTCCACATCCTACCAATCCTTTCCATACACCAAGGGCATCACATCCTCCTTATTCATGGCCACACAAATCAGTAGACCCTCCACTTGAAATAAAAATATCTTATAGATATCCTCTAGATTCATTATAATATCTCTCATAGGGAGGTGGAATGTCCTCCTATTAGTATCCCACCTCTCTAAAAGGGTTGATAAGTATGTTTCATCTATCTGAATGATCTCTATTTGAGATACCTCCTCCAGGATGATAGCCCTCAACCACCCTAGTCATCCTCACTAAGTCTATCCCTAATATTAGAGAACTCAGGATTGAAATAATGTCACACTTTTAACCTCCTAAAATACATAAGAAACCACCCACCCATGCCATCAATTCACATTCCCCAAAGATCCCACCAAATCCACACCCAAACATTCAAAAAAAAATAAATTCACTTCAAAAAACTTAAATTAACTAAATTTTGGAACAAAAAACAAACAAAGAAAATAAATTCCCTTCCCCCATTCTTTCTCTCTCAAAGAAAAAACTTCTTCCCTTCCCTCTTTCTCTATCTCTTTAAAAAAATAAAAACAAAAACTTCTTCCCTTTCCTCTTTCTCTTTCTCTTTAAAGGACTTTCACTGCCACCAAAATCCACCTACCACCCCTGTTTGCAACCACCTCTTCACAAATTCACTCCATTGGCATTCTTTTCCATCCACTTTTTATCAATTGTATCTTCATCATTAGCCACCTTATCTTCCACCTTATTTTTTATTGAGGGGGTAGCAAAACCTAAAAATTGGAATTGTTATTTAACCTCCTTTATTGGGACAATAAGCAAACAAATTCATCCATTGGAATAGGTGTCTCTTGTTTTTGCACCGCATTGTGTTTTACGCAATGCAACATAAAAATGGCATTTGTAGTCACCATATTTTATTTATTTGTAATGGAATTTCCACAAAACCACCAAAACATCTCTCAAATCATTTCAAATTTACCAAAATCTATAATTTGTCACAAAAACTACTGCTAGGTGCCCTATTTTATCAAATTTTCCCTAATTCCTTCTAAATCTCCCCTTTACCTCCTAATTTCTCCAAAATATTCCAATTCCCTATATTTATATCTAATTTTCCCTAATTCCTTCTAAATATCCCCTTTCCCTCATAGTTTTTCCAAATTCTTCCAATTCCCCACTCAATCTCTCTAATTTTCCCTAGTTCCTTCTAAATCTCCCATTTTCCCTCCTAATTTCTTTGAATTCTTCCAATTTCCCCTCATTCTATCTATTTTCCCTAATTTATCCTAAAATTTCCCTTGTATTCCTATTTCTATTTATTCTCTCTAATTTTTGCTATAGTTTCCTAAGGTTTCCCTGAAGTTCTTATTTTCTTCTAATTTTTCCTTTTCCCCCTAATTTCCTAAATTCTTCCAATTCCCCCTAATTTTCTTCTACTCTGTTTAATTCCTCTAATATTTCTCTTAGCTTCTTTAATTTCCTAATTTCTACCTAATCTCCCTCATTTATTCCTCCCTTCCCCCTCAAAGTTCTCATAACCCCTCTTACTTTTTTAATTCCTCCATTTCCCCTAATTATTCTCTTAATTACTTCTTAAGCACTCACCCAAATCCCAAGGGATATGCACAAAATTTTACAAATCCACCTCAAATCCCTAGGTCTACACATAATATCCACATGTAGCCCTCATTTATTCCACTTTGTCTTCCCACCCATCTTTTCTTCCAAAGTAGGATAATTTAAAAATGCAAGAAAAGCTCCAAGTCAAAGGGAATTAATTTGGAATATTTAATGGGTTAGTCCTCCTCACCCTCCATGTCACCCTTTTTAGAAATTAAAAATTCCATGAGCAGCTCCCAAGGCACACATGTCCCCATACCCCTCACTTTCCCCTAGGTCAATTATTGGCATTTGGGTGGGTGAGAGTTCACTCCACCCAAAACCATTAAATTTAGAGGGTGCACACTCTTCCAAGTGGAATCCCCCAGATTTTCCTTGACCTTTGCACACCCAAATGGCTACCATATCCCCTCCACCTCACCTCCATGTCATCTACCTTTCCCATCATTAAATTCCTATAAATCCTACCAATTTCCACCATTTGCATAGAGAAAAGGAGAGAGCTTACTATTATCCTACCAAAATTTGGTCAGACTTCTTAGATGCCCTTGGAGACCCTTTCTACCACCACCACATACCTTGGAGAGCCTAGCCATGGATCTTGTTTGAATATTTGACCAACAACCATGGCCAAACTAGGCAATATTTTACCACCACACCTACACCATGGGACACCCAAGGACTAGTAGAAGCCTCCAACATGATCACTTAGCTCCATTTACCACTTGATCCCAACTATCACCTATGGTTACACAGTCCTAATCATCATTGATAGTTAGTCAACTATCACCCCTAGTTTCATAGAGCTAATTGTCATTGACGGTTATATAGAAACTCACCAAATATAGCACACACTCAATAGGTAGATAGATGAAAGTATAAAATATTGTATTTCTTAATTTTGTGAAATTTTACAAAGGTTTTGTGAACATCTAGATAGGTTTTGTAATGTTTTTTTATATTTTCTTTAACAAGGGCCTCATGTGAGGGAGACCCATCAAATATTACTAATCCAATCTAGTTTGCATGCGTGTAGGTGTGAAGTGTCTAGTAGAGCACTAGGTTGGTCCAAACAAGCACAAGAAAAAACCCACCCACAGCCTGATTATGGCATGAGAAGAGATTGCACTAAGTATATTACTATAAAAAAGGGGTAATCCCCCTTTCATTTCATTTGGTATACATTATACACTATTCTAAAATCCCTCTCACAAGGCTACCTTGTACTCAAAAACTCATTGATTGATCATTATATATACATTTCTTGCATCTTTCTTTCAATATTTTACTTGTACTATGTATTTTCATGTCTAAAATAATATACAAAAATTATGGCACATCATCCACACCAAAAAAAACCTCAACCTTACTGACCATAAAGAGTCTTAGCATTCCCCTCTTGTCCTCTCAGCCTCACATTACCACTCCTCCATGATCCCCCACATTCCTACACTAGAGTTGATCCCCTCAACTATGATGCTTCTACCCCTGTAAACTATGGCTCTTCCAAAATTACTAATGTTGTACTCTTATGACTATGACACGACCTAGAACTCAAATATGAGAGCAAAACCAAACCGTGAGCAATCAATGTTCTCTCACAATTTAGAACCTTCTCCATATCCCACATAAGGGATCTACCATACTCTTCTTAGATTCATCACAACTTCATTATCCCATCCTAAAGAGCTTACTCAACTCCCTACGCTCCAAGCCACTTTGCCCTCTCCCATAGTCGATCCCTCTCTAATATAATAATATTATGCTCTCACTGTAGCTCCTCTAACCATGCCCTAATCTACTCCATACCCTCTACATCCCCAATATAAACTAATATCACATCATTTTCTATTGTAATTACATCATGCTCTTTCTATAGCTCTCCCATTTGTGTATGTATCTACTCTATATCTCTCTTCATATCTACTCTACCCCTCTTGGTCATATCTCTCTTAATTATAATCACATCACACTCCTATTTTAGCTCTCCAACTTGTTCCCTAAGTCTCTCCACCTCCTCCACCTATGTTCTTAGTTGCTCCATGACCAAATACATCTTCCCTATCCCCATTATAATTGCATGGCACTCTCATTATAGCTCCTTCATTTGCACCCTATACTGCTCTATATCCACCCTCAATCCATACCTCTTTGCCTCAACTTGCTCTGCCCTATCATGCAAAACATTAACCTCATATAAATAATCCATCATCTCCTCAACAAACATCTCAATATCATCTTCTCAATCCCTATCATCTCATATTGCCTCTCTCATCCACTCACAAAGACCCTACTCTGCTATCAAATCGAGGTCACATCCATAACCTCAATGTTGACCCCTCCTAGGATATACCCTCATCATCACCATTCAATCTCATTTTTTCCCCCACCATTTGTCTATGTCATTGTCATACCTATAGAACTACCTAATCCACCTATTGAAATACTTGGAATTCCACTTGTGGCCACCCTTGGACTCCTAGTGCTATCTTTGGTCGTACACCACCAATCCCATTGATCACACCCACTTCGGGCTCCAACATCTAAGTCACCTACCATGAATCATAATCTAGAGTGATACCTACTTTTTCAACATAAATTAATACTAAAAACTCATACAATAATATATCCAATGGTCCCCCCTATGGTTACACCCCATGATATCCCTAGACCCTCTAAATTATCATTGATAGATTAGGTAAGGCCTATCGCAAGCCAAACTAACTTTACACACAAATTAATAGAAATAAATAAACCTAAAAATCATATCAACCAATCATCCACCTACCTTGCCCTACTTGAAATGTTTCCACACCATATTCTCATCACATGGGTGCTTCTCTATATGGATTCCAGATAAAATCCTCACATCTCAAGCTCCCAAACTACCCTTGATAATAAAGAGTATTACTTGCATGATCTCTCTTCATCCACTCCTACATGTTAGCCTACCATCTCTTAAAATATGGTACATCTAACTCCATCAATGCATGTTCCTTAAATGCCAACCCCTCCAACCTCATAATAGTTATATGCTCCCATAGCCATAGTTGTATCAACAAACTACTACATAGGGAAATCCTCTTGGTCATTCATGTACCATGTAACTCTTGATACATCTATGCCAATAAAGCATATACCTAGGAAAATCACACCCTCTTCTCTATCATATCACAAATGAGCCCAATCAAGTTCCAATGGAACATCACCCCAAAATCGTCTAACCACATATAACTACATATAAAAACCATCAACAACGTATGTTTCCATGATTTTTGTTTGCTTCTATAATACTCCCCATACTTAATACCCCTACTGTAAATCCTCATAATCTTCTAAATGGGACTAAATACCCTTTGTAGTATGGCATTCCTCACATCCATACCCCATGTAACCATCACCATCACTCCCTCCACAGGAAGCTTGTAAATCTGATAGATATCCTCCAAGGTAATCATCATCTTTCTCATCATAAAATGGAAAGTGTTCCTATCTAGATCCCATAACTCGCAAAAGCTGATAGATAGGTATGGTCATACTACATGATCTCCATGCATGCTATCCCATACAATTCCACCATATTCAACCTCTACCAATACATCTCCTTCAAAAACACCCTCAAATCATCCAACAATGATAGAAACCGATGTCATGGTTGCAACTCCTTGACCTGCAAACATAAAAAACAATCACATCAGCTCACATACACCAAATGTTATATTAAACCTATTACAAAAAAGTACAATTCCATATGATCTATACAAAGCGTATGAATTAGTACAATATCCAAACAATGAGCATTTTTTAATACCCATCTACTCCAAACGCACACATCAAACATTTTTTTTTTGCAAAAACATACAAAATAATTGTGAAAAAAAAAAAAAATGTATACATACAATTGCACCTAAAAATGTGTCAAAACATGCACACACACATACAACCTCCCCACACAAATTTGAGTCTCTACCCACTTCAAACAACCTATATTATCACATTCTAACCCTACCATTTCTTGTTTCACTAAAAATTAAGTCGTAGGGTTCATTTTATCTTAAAAAACACAAAATAAGGTAAAATTTTAACTTACCTCCACTACACACCCACTAACACCATCTCATGCACTGCTCTAGGTAATATCATTCACTAGATTTGCCACTCTAGTAGTAATTCACATCACACACTCACCCTCCTTTGCTACTCTCCCTATGATTTTCCAAAAATGCATGATGCAAATGAGGAGCGCACCCCTATGACCAAAATTTTATAGGCACATTTAGGAAAAATGTACAGATAGATCCTAGAAAATGTATGGATCCATACATTTTTTCTAAAAATGTACCTAATTTTCACCTACAAGAATATTCTACATCCTAAATTTCACCTCGATTAGCCCCTGTGAGATCTCACAATGATATTTTTGTCAAGCACTTCATTGTCGTCTACAAATTCTTCACCCATCAACTCATCACTTGAGGTGCTAGATATCACACACTAAAAATCCACCTTGTGTATTATCAACATTCAAAAATTCAATTTTGGAAGTGCATTCATTCAAGAACCATTTCCTAAGACTATCACAATCCCTCATTTGCTAGGGCAAACAAAAAGCAAAAGTCTAATCCATTAAATTTTAGTATACTCAATGCTAATATCTCTAGGTTAGTCACAAGGACACCTGCATCTAGATCAATAATTTACTAAATCGATCAAGGTTAACAGATCCATAAAAAGTAAAGTTCCAAGGATATGTGTTCCTTCCATAATTGGGGTATCCTATATTTATCATGATTCAAGATAATTTTGCATCTTCCTCCCTCAAAAAATCATCATGGTATAATAAATTCCTCAACCATACACTGACCATGATCAATTCTCCTCAACCCACACTCATCACAAATCAACCATCAATCTAGCATCATAAATTTTTGCACTGCATTGTGTTCTCACACAATGCAATACAAAAATGGGTAAATGTAGACATCTAAAAATATCAAACTCAACCTCATGCAACAACAATTAATGATCAAGTGATAAAACATTTGTAAATTTATTTTAATTACCCTAAATCCTAGGTTCCACTAAACCCTAGGTTGCTCTAAACCCTAGGTAAACCTACACCCCACACACACCCCTCTACACACTTTCCTAAGTAGCTACCCACCCCCTTCCTATAATACCCATACTCCCCCTTTAAGGCATTTAAATAAATTTAATAGAAAAGGGGTTTTCGCTCTTCCTTAGGCCTTAGGTGGGCATGGTACACCTTTGCCCACTTAATACACTTGGGTGAGAAGGTCTTATCCATCACACACTTAATTAAGATGTCTTCTCTCTTATTTCCTCTTGCCATATCACATATCCTCTTTTCTACCCTAAAACTCTATAAAAGGATCCCTTTGTCTATAGTTTTATAGGAGGAAAAAACACACTATTATGCTGCTAAAATAACCACAAAACTATTCTTGAGCATTATGAGCACCTAACACTCCTCCCACTAGGTTTTCTATGTGAATTTTAGTGGTTACAGGTATTAATCAGGCATCTTTGGCTTCCATATTTAGCTTATATTGTATCGAGAGGCTCTAAAATCAAAGGAACTGTTGTGGTTGTTCCACAATGTACCCCAAAGTTGTGGTTGTTCCACAACATAGCATTGAAAGAGTTGTTAGGGCTACAAATGCAGAGGGATTGACCAAAACCTTGCCAAAAATCCTAAGCCATGAATTTTTAGAAGTTTTAAATTGCAATTGAAGGTTTGACAGAGTTTTTTTTTAGAAGCACCAAGGGATACATGCTTTGTTTTGATTTTCGAGAGTGGAGATAATAGACGCAGTCACTGTGTAGTAAGAGAAGAAGGGTACATTGTGAGGAGGATCACCGAAGGATGAACGCATAGACAATTCAGCAGTGAGAGATGTTTGTTGTGGATAATGTGTAGATGCAGTATATCACTACCACATTTTGAACAATGACCAGTGAGAATGCAGGCAACACTATGGTTCAATGTAGAAGATTATGTTTGATCTTCCTTCATTGCTGTGGTGGAGGAACCATCATGAATCATGGTGGTCACTGATAGAATCGACTGGTAAATACAGGAAGGAAGGCTGAAATATTTTGTTTCCATACCCTAAGTTAATTTTTATTATTTATATTATGGAAAACATTGTTGTATGGTCTATGAGAAGGATCCATTGGTATATCGCATGTTATAACATAGGGGCATGGGAGTTATAAGGAGTAAGTTTTAAATTTTATTTATTTATTTTTATTTTTTTAATATTATGATATTAAGGGGAGTTATAAGGGAGAGGTTTACAGTTTTAATATTATAATATTAAATGGAGGTATAAGGAGTTGAAAAAAGAAATATATATAAAATAAAAATAAAAATGGAAATAAAATATTATTGTCCCCTTTATTTTTATTATTTAGGGTTATATAAGTAATGGGGAGATATAAAGAAAAGATGAAATATTTTATGATCTAAAAAATGAAGAGGTGAATTAGGAAAATGAAGGCCAAGAGTCAAATTGAAGTGTTATTTTTTATTATTATTTAAGCCTAAGAAGTTTCTGTAACAAAGGGCTGGAAATTTTTGTAAAGAAAGACATTTTGAAGAAGTTAATGCATACATTTTGGCAAGCATACACTTTGTGAGCAAAATTACAGGAGATTTTTGGTTGAGGGTTATTGTGTTTATGGTTTATTCTTTTACTGCATCTTGTTTTAATTTGTATCTACGTATTTAATGCCTTTAGGGGGTTATACTAGGTGAAGATTAAAATTGATGCAAACATTATTGAGTCCTTTGAGTCTTGCACTTGATCTAATCCGATTGTGTTTTATGCAGGTTTGCTTAGATTTGGTTACCTTTAGACTTGTCTCATAATCTATGGTTTTTTAGGGTAGGGGAATGGAGTAGGAAAAAATGGTGCACCTAAATATGGATAACAAGTTGCATATATATCCTATGTATAACGAGCATCAAATTGGAAGCATGCAAGTAAGATGGAAAAATATAGCAAATAACAAGAAATGAAGGTAAACTAATTTATTATTAATTCAAGAAGATACGATAAAAGTTACATAGGTGTCCCATTTAGGGTTCAAATAATTTGTACAAATGTTACAACTTTTGGGTGCTCGAGGATTGAAATCCTTCAAGAGAATCTGGTGCACATCCAATGTCTTTCTGCGTATCCACACTCAAAGTGGACAGGCCAAAGGTTACTGGCACTTGTATTGCTGATATTTATGTCCTATTATACTTCTCAATATGTTGTATGACCTGCATATACACACAAGGAAACTAGAAATTTCAAATAGCAAGTGTGTATGATCTAAAACATGCAATCCCCATAGGCTAGAAATGAGCATATGTAGCGTGCCTATACCGAATCAACTCCAAATGCTATGAAATTACATAGATAAGTAAAATAAGAGGTTTTGGGAAGATATAACTAGAAATTTAACCAAAATTGCATTTTTAGGTGAGGCATAATCACAGTGCGCTTCTCCAATATTTAAAACCCAAAGCAAGCAATTTATTGACCTACACCTATCAAAAATATATGAAAATTGGGCATAATGCATAAAATAACATTTTAAGAGAACCCATATAGTTAGATTTCATAAAACAGGCTTAGATACTAATGTATGCTCTAGTAGGTCCCGTAAGCCTGCAAAAACTTCATATCATAATATCTCGGTCAATATGACTTAGAAAAACATGAAATTTGACCTAAAATATCATATGATAATATATAAAATAGATATTTAAAAATAGTCATAAAATTGTATTCATTCCAGGGTGGGATGAATATGACTGTCACAAATTGGGGGGCGCCCGGGGGTGGGACGCCCATCGATTCTGCCTAAATTTTACCACCAATTCCACTAGGGAATGGTCCAAAATACTAAATGGGTTATTGTAGTTAAATTTGGTGTGGAAATTCACTTTATTAATAGGTTTGTGTAAACAAATTGCGTCTCTTTGAGTCACCCAACAACCTCCTTCGCTAAGAAGAGATCTCGAGGGAAAGAGAGCACAATCAGGTGATGAAAAATCTTGAAAGTGCTCCATTGCTTAAATATTAAACTCCTCCCCTTATTTGTGTGGAAAATGCATCCACTTTATAGCCACAAGGGGCTCATGTGCAAAAAGGCATGCAAGGGCATGCATGGCAAGAGGTGCCACTTGGCCACCAAGGTGGCATGCATTGGAGGGGGAAGATAATCTCCTAATTTGGCCTCCTTTATGGAGCAAGGTATAAATATAATATGTGCTCTGACTTGTAGGTATGGTTAGGTAGGATAAATGACTATTACCATGCACCATTTGTCCAGATTTGACTTTTTGCCAATCAAACCTGCTATTTTCCCCACCTTGTGATGAATGTTGCTATTTGCTCCAAGGTGGGACGAATAGGATTTGTATTAATTATAGGGTGGGACAAATAGGAACAAGGTGCCAAAAAAATCCCAAAATGGCATGAAACCTTCCAAAAACTTGCACAAAGTGGCTAGAATCATTGTATACCTTTTGAGGGTTGTCCTAGGGGCCTTGGTATGTCAATTTAGTTGTTGCTTTCGGTAGCATAATTGAATTTAATATATTTTCATGTCTACAGATGCCCCTTTTGGAATGCATTATGTGCAACATAATTTTGAGAAAAAATAGATGACTAAAATGTTCAATCAGAAACCTAACCAACTTTAGATGCCCCACTCTTGGAAAGAGCATGCGTTCTTGAATCCTTACTTCTGATGAGCTAAGGAAATTGCTTGAGATTGGATATTGTTCTATCATGAATAGGTAAGGCCTATGATTTCATGATGCTACTAATGTCAAGCAATTTAATTTGATCTTTTGTACTTGTTTGCTACCCCAAGTAGGTGCACGATTGTCTTTGTCAATGATTCTTTGAACGACACAACTTGCTTGATTGAGTGTGTGCTTATTGAATTGGAATTGAGTATGACTACCCCCTCAAGTGATGATTCTATGAGGGAATTACCAGTGAGAAAAGCAATGAGTCACTTGACCCAAGTGACTATTGTTAAGGTTACCTTCAATTGTCTGCATTAAAAATTGGAGCATTTGTGGAAGGAATTTGACGATGTTACTGATGCTTAATGGAAGAAAAGCGTTGAAAACCTCATTCTTGTGAGGTGGTGCAGACATAATGGCCTTATTAGGTATTAAATTAGTAACTCATCAACATATCCATGATGACTTTGGGTTCCATCTTGAGCTTGAATGGATTCCATCAAATTTGACTTGTTTTTGGTGGGTTTTGGACCCATTTATTTTTGGCCCTGTTTGGAGAGGAAGGAAGGAAAAACATAGTTCCCATGGAGTAGTCTAGCTAAAAAAGCATTATTAGGGATTGAAGTTATTCCATTTCTAGGCCATGATGGTGGTTTATTTTACTTCTTGAATTATGTGAAAAAATTGACCAAAATTGAGCTATTTTTATGGGTTTTTGGACCCATTTTAGTGTAATTTAAGTTGTTTAATTCAAAAAATTTGTGTTCATACCAGGGTGGGATGAATACAAATTTTGTATTCATCCCAATATGGGACAAATGTTAAAAAGTGTGTTCATCCCACCCTGTGATGAATGCACCCACGATAAGACTATATAAACCTAAAATACGAGTTTTGGGATCATTATTACATGTTTTCTTTTGCAATTCGAGAGGTGAGGAGGAGGAGAGAAATTTTTCATAGTGAAGCACTAACGACTCATCCCATGATCACCATGAGTCAAAAAGCAAAGGCATGTAATGGAGGATCCGGTGCTAGGTAGGTATGTGCTGACTCGACTACCTCATTATGTTTGCTTTAAAATTGCAATGTTATTTTATTATTATTTGATTTTTTGTTATTTGTTTATTTTTAAGCATATCACATGACATAATAGGTAATTAAATGTAATGTATATGGAATATATTGTATTTTGATTTTTTTTTGTTTATGTTTATGTGCAATTTATTTTATTCAAATCCTAATAACTAAAAAAATTTCAAATTTTTTGTGCACCATGAGTGAGCTAAGGTTTAGCGGGTGCGACGGGAGTGAGGGTTTGAATTTTATGGGTAGGAATCTTAGCTAAGGTGGTAGAGGTAGAGTAGGTATGGAAGGGGCGGGTGGTAACCTTGAGTATGGATCAAGCGAGGATCTAGAGGAAGGAGGTCAAGCTACGATAGATTTGGAGGTGAGCATCACGTGGGGGCCCGACCCTCCTTAGAAAGACCTCGACAAAAAAGATACGAAGGAAAATGTGGGGCCCAAGAAGTGGCTATATTTTTTTGAGACTCTTAGAGGAAAAATAAAGGAGGTTCTCTCTCTTCCACCCCTAGTTCTAGTAAATAATAAAATTTTGGCCTCGACAAGTTCCATGAGCCCTTTTCTTTCAATGGAATAATTCTCCCTGGTAGGCAAGTTTTTGGGAGGTAGGCCGGACATGGAGACTATAAAGGCTTGGGTGATGGGTAAATGGTGATCGGTAGGTATCTTGGAGTTGGTAGCTCTAACTCGAGGGTTCTTTATTATCCATTTTAACAATATGGAGGATGTTAACCACATTTTAACATGAGGTCCTTGGTTTCTAGGCAAAAGATGCCTTTTTCTCAGATGATGGGGTGAATATTTCAACCTTGAAAAGCAAAATATTAACATTTCCCCTATTTGGGTTCATCTCTCGAGTCTACCTACCTAGTTCTTCAATGAATATTGGTTGCAGGGCATATCTTAACTATAGGGGACCTGATCTCCATTGACCATGCAACCTTGGCTAGGACAAGGATGACTCATGTACGAATATACATAAATTCTAATTTGGATAATGAATTACCAAGGTTTTTGGAGCTAGAGTATGGAGAATACTATCAAAAACAATAGGTAGAATACAAGAATAGACTAAAATTCTGTGCAGAATAATGACATCTATGCAATCGGTACCCTAACCTGACAATGAATAGAGAAAAGCAGAAGCAAGGAATGCTAGATAGAGGAAATTTGAGGAGTTTCCTCGATAGAGGTGATTTAAATCAAGTAAACTATGTATACCAAAAAAATAAAAGAGAGGGTGCATGGTACCAACAAGACAAAGGAAAGAAACAAGTTGTTGGCAACCAAAATACTCAGGTAAGTTCCAATACTCTAGTTTCAAATAAATTTTCTATTCTATCCAACATGGGAGTAGGAGGATTATCGAAATACATGGAAGCCCAAAACCTTTAGGCTAACCTTTCTGACTCTCTAGAATCCCCATCCAAGTTAGGATACTCAAACCCTAATGCTAAAATTACTGTAAGCCCCGTGGGCATCACAAAGCCAAACCCTAATGCTCGTTCTCTAGAATCCCCATCCAATTCAATATCCTTAAACCCCAATGCTGAAAATACTTCAAGCCCAATGGGCATCCCAAAGAAAAACCCTAATTCTAAAGAACTTAGGAAGAAATTTGAGGCATTGGAATATGTGAAACTCTTTAGATTGAGGAATATGGCAGTCCTGTTCTGCAAAAAATTGCCTCCCCCCAGTTTAGTACTAAACAAACTAAGAGCACTGTGAAGTCTCCTATAGATTTTGGCAGTGAAAAAAGAAGAGGTAGAATATCAAATGTTGAGCATCAAAAAATTAAAACTGATAATGACATTGCCAATGGAAAACATAGAACCTTGTTTCAACAGGTTATTCTGGGTTCTAAAGATAAAAAATTAGGAAAACCCCCTCAAGGGAGGGGGAGAGGAAGAAATCCCAAACAATCTAAATGAATTTCCTCTCATGGAATGTGAGAGGCCTCAATGGCCTGCCCAAACACAAGGAAGTCAGTGCAATAAGAAATCAAGTGAATCCAACTATTATAATGTTGCAAGAAATAAAAACTAATGAGATTCAGTCAAAAAACATAGTAAAAAAAATATGTAATCAAGGGGAGATGGTTTGCAAATCATCCAGAGGAGCGTCTGGAGGCCTTATGACTTTGTGGGATCCCCAGATAGTAGAAGGCACCATTATTCAAAAATATGATAGGGTTCTTAGTGTTTTATTTAAGTAAATAAATAGCAACAGGTCGTGGATCCTTTCAAATATTTATGCCCCGACTTCAATTCAAGGGAGAGCTCTACTATGGGAGTACTTAGGCAATCTGAGTGAAATCTTCCATAATGTCCCTGGATTCTAGCTGGGGATTTTAACACTCCTCTTTACCCTTCAAAAAAAATGGGTGGAAATGGACCACCTATCAGGAGCATGGATGAGTTAAATTACTTTGTGAACTCCAACATGTTGATGGATGTAAAACTTAGAGTGAATTATACCTGGAGCAATCAGCGGATAGGGTGTCATCTCATTCAAGAAAGGCTTGACAGGTTTTTTCTATCAAAGGAGGATACAACTCTGTTCTATGATTCTACCTTGCAAGTCCTTCCTAAAATTACCTCTGATCATAATCCCATTTTTTTGGAGATCCCTAACTCTCTATCCTTAAAGAAAACTTTCATATTTCAATCTATGTGGATAAAATATTCTAGTTTCAAAGATAACTTAATTCAATGGTGGCAACAACCTATCAAGGGTAGTGCAACTTTTAAACTTGTTGGCAAATTAAAGTTTGTTAAGGAAAAACTTCAAACTTGGAAAAAAGAGGTCTTTGGGAACCTCTTTGAAAAAAACATAGGTTTTTTGAAAGTTTTAAGATAATTTATCAGAGGATTCAACATGGTGATGCTGATGAAACTACTAGGCAGGAGGAACGGATAAAACTAGCAGAGTTTCATAACATTTTGACCTATGAGGAAATCTATTGGAGGCAAAAATCAAGGGCTCTTTGGTTGAAATATGGAGATTCAAATTCCAATTTTTTTTACATCACCATGCTTAGAAATAGAAGCAATAACAAGATAAATTTTTTTAAAAAAGTAGATGGTTCTATTAATCAAGACTTAATAGAAATCAGAAAGGAGGTAGTAACTTATTTCAATTCTATCCTTGGTTAGGAATTGTAGTGCAATGATGAGGCCAAATATATTCTATTGCAATACATTCCTATAATAATAAATGAGGATATAAACCTTAAGATTCTAGCTCCCTTTTTTGATGAGGAAATTAAGGAAGCCTTGTTTAGCATGGAGCCAGACAAAGCCCTGAGACTCGACGACTTTCTCCCTCATTTCTATCAATATTTTTGGGACATCGTAAGTGAGGATGTAATTTTTGCTATCAGAGAATTCCAAGCAAGCAATCATATCCCAAAAGGTCTCAAATCTACTTTTATTTCTCTAATTCCTAAGAAGCAAACCCCTGAATCTATGGCTGACTTCAGGCCAATCAGTCTATGCAATGTTTCTTACAAGATCCTAACTAAAGCCATTGCAAATAGAATGAGATATGTTCTGCCCCGCATCATAGATATGTGCCAGGGAAGCTCTATCTAGGGTAGGTCAATCTTGGATGGAGTTATCATAGTTCATGAAGCTCTGCACTCTGCTCATAAGACTAACAGGTCTATTTTTGCCCTCAAGCTTGATATGAACAAAGCATTTGACAGGCTAAATTGGGACTTTTTGATTATTGTCCTCCTCAAGTTTGGTTTTCACCACCAATAGGTTAATCTGATCAAAGAATTCATTTCTAAAGCATGGTTCTCGATTTTGGTTAATGTAACAACTGCTAGTTACTTTCAAAGTCACAGAGGAATTCGGCAGGGGGGCCCTATCAACCCCATGTTATTCATCATTATGGTTGAAGCTTTAGATAGAACCATAAAAAATGCTTGTAGTTCAAGGTTAATACTGGGAATCAAGGAAAAATCTCTCACTAGAGCTGTTTCTCACTAACAATTCATCGATGATTCCCTTATATTGACTAAGGCATCGGTGGTTGAGGCCAAAATAATTAAATACATCCTACAACTCTATGAGGACGTTGCTAGTTAGACAGTTAATTTCAGTGAAAGCAAGTTATATTTCTTGAACACCCCCATTCAGAGGTAAGGAAGAATTTAAAATTTTTTAGGGTGTGATATAGCAAACCTCCCCACTTCATATCTTGGTCTCCCTCTTTTCATTGGTTCTTTGAGAGACTCAATGTGGGACAGGGTTATTGAAAGAATTCAAAAATAATGTGTTGGATGGAAAGGTCATCTTCTATATCAAGCAGGAAAGCTGACCCTCACTAAGGCCTCTATTTAGAGCATTCTAGTCTATTTCCTCTTCATTTTCAAAGCCCCTATGAAGGTTTTCCAAAAAATTGAGAAACTCCAAAAAGAATTTTTATGGATTGGATCAAAGGAGAAAAAAAGGATACACCTTATAGGATGGACCAAAGTGTGCAGACCTAGGGAAAATGGGGGCTTAGGTCTGAGGAGAATTGCTCATATGAATTTAGCTTTACTAGTTAAGTAGACATGGTGCCTCATTTTTGGTGAAGAAAATGAATGGATAACTATCATAAAATGAAAGTATCTTCAAAATATGGAATTTCTTAGTTTCAATCAGAGGTTTCACTTTTTGGAAAGTAATTCTCAATTGTAAGAAAATCATCAAAAAAGGTTTAATATGGGCTTTAGGCAATGGTGAGAGGATAAATTTCTCAAATGATAGGTGGGCTAAGGATGAACCACTAATGCAATATCCTAACTTAGCCCGAAATAGAGATATCATGGAAGAACTCATTGGCAAAAAAGTCTCTGATTATATGTTTAAGGACAGAGGCAGAATGAAGTGAAAACAAATAAGGATTCAAGGATTTCAATCATAATCAAATGATATTTATAATATTCTCGAGCAACAGTTTATCCCCATGGTACCCAAGGAAGATCAAGTGACCTGGGCTCCTACGAAAAATAGGCAGTTCACTATTAAATCAGCTTACAATCTTTTGCTTGATGACGAGGATTTTGTCCTCCAAAAGGACTTAGTTTGGATAAAAAAATTAATTACAAAAATTATAGTCTTTTCATGGCTGGTTATCCAAGGAAGAATTCTAACCATTGATAATATGATGCGTAAATGTATTTGTATCACTAATCACTGTTATCTGTGTAGGGCTAATTGGGAGACCATTTATCACATTTTCCTTGAGTGCCATTTTTCCTTGACTGTCCTAAGTGGGGTTTTTCAGGCCTTCAATATATCCTAGGTTAAACCAGCCATCGTACTTGATTTGTTCATCTAGTGGCCTTACCCATTTTCAAGCCAAAGACTTAGATACATGTGGAAAATTTGTCTCAATCACTATCTTTGGTAGGTGTGGTTAGAAAGGAACCATAGAGTCTTTATAAGTCTACCCAAGATCATCAAACTATCATTGCCAGGAGCGTATCCTTTGCCAATGAGAATGTGAACCTTATCCCTTTTGATAGCCGTAAACCCCATCTGTAGGAGACCATGATTGCTCAACATTTAAGATTAACCTTGTTAGATGAGTCTGTGCCTAGGGTAGTAGATCCTAGAGCCAATGTTAAGTGGTCCCCACCTCCTATGGGTTGGTTTAATATTAATTTTGATAGAGCGGCTAAGGACAATCCTGACAGAGCAGGTGATCGAGGCATTGTGCGAGATCATAATGGGAATATGATGCTTACATTTTTTGAATATTTAGGAACAAGGATGAACAATGAAGCTGAAGCTAGAGCTATGTGGAGAGGCCTTCAAATGACTCAAGACTTAGAAGGCAATTTGATCATAGAAGGAGACTCTATGCATGTTATAAATCTCCTCAATAATTGAAAAACACCTCATTGGAGGATTAAAACAATTGTTGAAGAGGCTAGGATCCTTTTCCAAGGAAGACAGGACAGAAAAGCCCAACATGTCTTTCGGGAAGCTAACAAAATTGTTGATAAGCTGGCCAATTTGGGTGTCGATGGTGACGGACTTTTCAAATGGGAACACGGTGTCCCGAGCAAAGTAGAGGAGCTTATTAAACAAGAATTCCAAGAATGATAGTCTAATTTACCAACAGGGAAGTCACTGTAAGTTCTAAGGCTAGGAGTATTCCCACCTCTTTTTTGAAATGGGCTCACAATAAAAATTATCTGAACTGTTAGTCTTCATGGATGCTGCATGGAAATACCACAAAGACTAATGGGGATGGTCACATGTCAGATAACATGGCTTCTAGTCATCTTAGTAATTTGAGGTTGGTTTATAATCATAGGCAAGGAAAGAAACAACAATATAAGACTTCAAACCAGAGCCACATGGACCACCAGATAGCCATTGCCATAAATCTACGTAGCAGGTTCACTTCTCCAAGGTTGATTGTCCAAGACAGGATGTGGTCCCAAAGCATGTCATATATGGAAGAAAGTAATTACCAAAGAATTATTAAGAGTAACTATCAATACAAAGCTTGTGGGAGTTTTTTTAGTACTTTGCTATGTGTGTCTGTAGCTTTTTTTTTCTCCACTATTTCAAGGAAGGGATCCGTGTCTGTTTCTTTTTTTGTAATTATGATGCAGGTGTGTTTTCTTGGGGTATACCCAAAATGTTGTATGGGAAGTTTATTTTTGATAATAGGCTATGTGCCTTACCGGATGTAATGGCTTTGGTGGTATGTAGATTTTACATATATAGGATCCTTAGTAAGGACATGTTCATCAATAGGCCTGGGCTAATTTTTATAAAGGTTTTGGGTCAACCTATAAAACCCGGTATTAATGCTATAGTATCTTATCTACCAAAACAAAAATATTTCTTTCATATATTAGCTTTTTTTAGGCATATCACATTATAAACTAGGTAATTAAACCTAATGTAGATGGGATATACCGTAATTTGAATTTTTTTTATGTTTTTGTCCAATTAGATTGCTTTTGTATATTAGTTTTTCATTGTTTTTGGGGCTTTTGGAGGCCATTTTGAAGCATGGTGAATGCTTGCTTATTTTTTTTGTATCTGCATCAGGTGGTGAAGAGTCAATATCAAAAATAGAATATCTTTGAGACTACTTGAGATGCCTTGATAGAGGTTGACTAGGAGTGGATTCATACCATGTGGCTCAAGTAGGTTACCCGGTTGGAGCCTATGATAGGTGACCAGGCATACTTGACTATGCTTATTAGCTTGTGGGAATCATGCACCGAAACCTTCCACTTACTGATAGGGGAGATGATGGTGATGCTAAAGGATGTCTACCAGATTCTACAGACTTCAATAGAGGTGCAACCGACCCACTCTATGCACCATGATTGAGAGGTGTAGTGCTGACAAGGTACTTTGGTGAGGATGTGGATGCAACAAAAGTAGACTCCTGGAATGGAGGGATACTGGTGGGATCTTAGCATGAGGAGGGGTATTTGGGGTGGGGCATGCATTAATGATGACCCTCATATCCAATGTGCTTCTCCTAGATTCCTCAAGAGCTAGGTTCCCGTGGAACCTGTTGGAGCTGGTGTACACCTTGGTGGGGTGCACCAAGGAGGAGCCATTGGTGATGGCTTGGGGACAACACTATTGGCACAACTCTACAACAAGTTGTATGAGATCCACTACCATCGACAAAAGGGCTTGGGGTGCAAATTCTTATTGCAGTGTTGGGGATGGTAGCACATAGCTCTGGGGTAACCCTATGGACTACCATGGATGACCCGGGTGTAGCTAATAGACAGGGAGATAGGATATTATATCCTATGGTAGAGGGCTCAAGAGAGAGGGTAGAGTCATTGGTTTGTAGGTGATGTGGATCACTATGCTAATGTGTTTCATGACTAGCACCAAGGCAGGTGATATGACGACCATGCAGGGACTATATAGATTGGTTTGATTCCAAAAAGCATCTCCACCAGGTGAGGTGAGGCATATGGCTGATTATGAGGTATGGCACTGAGCGGGAGTACTTCCATTTTTATTGGGTTATGTGATAGTTTGGGCTACTTTAGGGACTTCTCGAGGAGCCAATAGTGTATCAACATCATGGGGATGAGAGGATACTGGACTGGTCGTTAGTGTAGGAGGTGGGAGAGGAGGTGGATCCTACAGTAGATTTTATTGAAATTGACATTGGGACTAAAAAGGAGTACGACTCATGGTGGGTGATGCACCAATGGCAAGGCACGGGGGCCCTCTAGGGTGAGGCAGTTGGGATCACAGATGAGGTGATGTAGGATGCCCCAAAGGAGGACCAAGAAAAAGGAAGCGAGCTCCATGGGTATCATCATCAATTATATGAGTCGATAGACCTCCCAGACTTGGGATATCATGGTGACTATGGGGATGTAGACGATATTGGGGTGTAGGCACAATAGGATATGTAGGATGACCAATATCTAAAGCTGTAGGCTGAGCTGGGTAGGGTCAGATAGGAGAGATATCTCCTTCAGGCATAGTCACAGGAGGATCAGGCCAAGATATCATTGCTATGGGTATAGCTAATATCATAGGGTCCTAGGTAGGAGGGATCTAGTGGTGAGGATGTGGAGAGGCTATAAGTGGAGGTATTATGACTATAGTCAATGGTGGAGACCTACCAAGCATAGGGATAGTGGTGGTAAGCCTAGGTTGATCAGTTTGAGATGGATGTAGTGCACCTTGGGGGGCATCTTCCTGATGATGGAGAGACTAGTAGATTACACCAGTCTCATCAGAGTAAGACAATGCAATCATCCTCGAGGTGAATTACTAATAGGGCTGGTGGTAGCAGGTATGGAGGATCACAATGGACTTGGAATACAGGTGGTAGTGGGTTGTAGCATCAGTATTGCATGACCGTGGTGATGGATACTCTTGGGACTCTTTTTGGATTTTGGATTTTTGGTATTTGTGAGGTTTGAGGACCCACTTTATTGTAGCCTACAGGAATTTTTGGAAACTATGATGTATATTTTTGTCCCATATATATATATGAGATTTTTTTATGGTCATCATGTGTCTCCTTTATTGCTTTATGAGATGAATGCAATGTATGTATTTGATTTAGGATGATATGTTAAATGCTTATGATGGATGCATATGGATACTTTTATGTAATTTGATGTAATGTTGATGGATGCTTTACCATGTATGCATATGTATGCTTCTATGATTTGATGTGATGCAATTTTTATGGATGCTTACCATGTATGCATATGTTGATGTAGTTTGATTTTTCTTGCTATCTATATGCATGGATGCACAGTGAGATGGATGAATTGATTGATTTGATAATGCAATATGGCTAATGATTTGACACATTATGTTAGCATCATAGACTGTATAAAACTTAGAAGTTATTTTTGTAATATATTTATGAGTGGATGTATTAAAATATGCGAGTGCAATAAAGTGAAATGTTATAGAATGTAGATGAGGTTTTTTTGACACTCAAAAACTCTATCTAGCTGATCAATAGTTGTATACTAACCATGCAAGACTTTTTGACAAGGTACAAATCTGCTAGGATGACCAAGATACTTTGTATCCCTATGTGTGCAAGTGATTTCATTCCTGTGTGACATATAAAGATATTGCCATTTCCAAATAGGTTATCCACGAAACCTGTAAGGAGGATCACCCTATGAATGTCATGTTCCTAGGTTTTTTACTTAGTAGGATTAGACCACTAGGTAGTATAGGCTACCAAAAGCTAGCTCGTCCACGTGCAAATATTGGTCTGCACACACGCAAAATGCTAATGTGACAGACATATCGTTATGCATTAGGATACTGCCATTGATAGGTAGGTTGTCCACCAAACCTGTAATGAGGATCACCTTATGGTTTGTCACATGCTGAGAATTCCAAGGATTCAAGTTCAACTCCCTTATTTTCTTCAATTTTATTGGGATACTTTCTCATGTGTAGTGATTATAATCACTATTTATTTTGTATTTTGTTTTCTTTGAGAAAGGGATTTGGGGAGTGGTGATGACCACTATTTATTTTGCTTTGTGAGGATTTTGATTTTGACTTTTGGGATTTTGATTTTTGAACTTTGGGGATTTTGATTTTTGAACTTTGGGAATTTTTGGGAATTGGGATTTTTGATAGTGGTGAAAACCACTATTTATTTTTTGGAATTGGGTAGGGAAGAGCTTTTCCTTTTGCCAATTCTCAGCATTCTTGAACCATTTGCATAGGGGGATGAGTAGGATAACATTTTCTCTTAAGATAACCTAGAACACTTTGTAGGTTTCATATTTATTACGCAAAACTTGGATTTATTAATGTGTAAATGTGTTGGTATTTGTTGTATACAAGGTACAATCAAAGAAATATTCTACCTACTAAAAGTCAAGCTAGTTTTCTACAAAATTTGAAAAGAAAATTAGAGATGGCTGAGTGACTAAAACATTAAAGACATTATAGAACAAATGACTATGTGATGGGAGACAGACAATGTTATGACTAATGTAAAATGTAGGTGAACATAAGTGGAAATTGAAATGATGTGGATAGTGATTTTGACCTAATTGTTTACTTTTGTTTTTTTTTGTTTTTGTTTTTGTTTTTGTTTTGAACTGATGAAGGATGTATAACCTTAGTGTTAGGAACATATGAGCAACTCTATAGTGCAAAGTGCAATAATGAGTATGCCTAATGTAGATGATTTTGATAATGCAATGAGATGCAATGTAATGCTTATTAGGCACCATTGGGGCATTTAGGGTGACCAACATGCTTATTAGGGGCTATTGGGGCATTTGGGGTGACCAAAGGGCTTATGGATGTCTTTGGGGATTTTTGGGATGACTTAGATGGTCATAGACCATCTAGGAGCTTTTTAGGTTGACCAAGCGGGTTTTAGGCACCCTTGGAGCATTTTGGGGTGACCTAGATGATCATAGACCGCCTAGGAGCATTTGAGGTTGACCAAGTGGGTTTTAGGTACCCTTGGAGCATTTTTGGGGTGGGCCACAACACTCTAGGCATGGAAAAGCAATAAATGAAGGTTTTTCAAGGGTTCACAATCCTTGGTTCCTTCAAGGGAAGCTAGGAAGTAAGTTTTGGGTTCGATTTGAATAGTGATGACAAAAGGACCTAACCATTTTATGTGAACTTATCCCACAAATGGGGTGGCAAATTAGAATTTTACTGGTTCTCTTTTAGAATGAGGTCATCAACATGAAAATATATAAGATGAACTTTAAAATTATAGGCTCTATTAAGTCACTCTTGATAGACACAAATGCTCAAGAGCATTAACGTGACGTTCATCAAGCAATGTAAGCTGATATAGGCGAGTCTACCACATGATGTCATCATTGATGAAATCCCGCATGGATATGCACAACAATAATATTTCTAGCTCTAGAGGCATGATTACCTCGGTGCAATACACTAGTGAAAATAGAGTAGCCCTAGTGGGTGTCCGAATGCTAGTGTGATAGGCCCATAGAGCAAGAGGTATTTATGTGTGCTAATCAATGTGATTTTATTTAACAATTTTCTTAAGAATGGCAATCAATGTTTTGTTGGAAGCCTCTACTTGCCCATTTGCTTGCGGATAGTTGGGTAAAGCTATGTTGGATATTATACTTTTCTATCAAAGCACACACATATTTATTCTTAAACGATATCCCATTATCCAAAATGATCTTGGATGGAATACCAAAATGATAAATAATATTGTGCAATATGAACTATGTGATACGAGGTCCTGTCGTAGTCATGAGGGGGATTGCTTCCACCCATTTTGTAAAATAATCGATAGCCATAATGATAAATGTGTGATGGCACAAGGATGCAAGGGATATTTTCCCAATTAAATCAAACCCCCATTACAAGAACAACCAAGCTGATTGAATTGGTTGTAAGGCCTGATAAGGTACGTGTGTCAGGTTAGAATGGTGCTAACACTTCATGTACTTATTAACATACGCACAACAATATCACTCTAAAGTTGGCCAATAGTAGCCCATGTGAATAATTTGCTTTGCGATGGCCATTATTCTAAAATTTCCACCACATGTACCATTGTGTGCTTGGGTGATTGCCCAAGCTGTCTCTTGATGCTATAAGCAACGAAGGAGAATCCCTTCATAGCGCTGATGATATAGAATGTCTCATAGCAAGACATATTTTACCATATTTCATTTAAATTTTCTTTTAGTGGCGTGCGACAATCCAAGAGGGATATTACCAAGATTTAGATACTCCCTTATTTATGTGGACCAGTCCTATTGTGAGGAAGCCTCGATTGCATGTATTACCTATCCCTTTTGAAATTCCTCTCGAGCAACTACTGATTGGGAAAGAACTTGTAAGAATAGCATTGTACTACTATCAAAAGGGGTTTGAGGGAACAAAGTCCCCCAAGCGGTATGATTCAAGTGCTTGTGAAGGTGTGAGAATCTCTCTTGATGAGGTTCAATTTGAATCAAGTGGACCTCTGGCATGGCTTGAGTGCTCTCACGTTCAATCATAAATTATGATAGTGTTTTGACTTGAATGGTTTTCATCTCATCAGTAGGGTTCTACAGGATCAAGGACCCTAAGGAGGCCATTGTATCCACAAAATGATTAGATGATAGATGGAGTGCCTCGATGTCATACCATTCAAATTTTTCTAGGAATTTATCCACAAGGGCTTTGTAGGCTTGCTGAACTGGGCACTTGCATTGGTAGATCCCTTTGACCTAGTTGACAATGAGAAAGAAATCACTAAAAATATTAAGCTTGGTTATTTTTATGGTGATAGCTATTTGAAGACCTATGAGCAAGGCATTGTACTTGGCGTTGTTGTTGGTGCACGAGAAATTGAGTTTAAATGATAGAGGTATGGGAGCCCTATGCGATATGAAAAATATGATCCCTACATCATCCCCTTGCTTACATTTGGATACATCAAAGAACAAAGTCATATCTACCTATGACTCAAGCTCATCAGAATCAAGTAATCTTGATATTTGAAAAACTCCATCATCGAGAAACTCCATGATAAGAGGTTGATCATCATAAATAGGAGCCTCTCCAAGTTGATCGACGATGACCTGATCCTTGATTGATTTTTTGTTCAACAAACTCTAGGTCGAACTCCATAAACAACATGATCCATTTCACCGTGCGACTATTGTGATTAGTGCGACTCATCATGTCTCACAATGGATTCTCTTTAGACACAACATACGTGGTATGGCTAAGCATGTAATATCATAGCTTCTTGATGGTGAAAATCACTGCTAGGTATAACTTATCTATGCATGCATACTTGATATCATAGCCGACCAGGGTGTAGTTGAGATAGTAAGTGGCCTATTCCTTATGCAGTTCATTGTTATGGGCTAACATGGCACCCAATACAATATTAGTGGCTGAGATGTATAAGCAAAATGGCACTCATGGTCTAGGTGGAGCCAAAACTGGTAGTGAATCCAGGTACTATTTGATTGCATCAAAGGCATCCTAACACTCATCATCCCAATGGAATGTGATCCCCTTGTGCAAAAATTTGTTCATGGGTCAACACTTTTTTGAAAATTGCACTATGAAGCGCTTGATGGACATAATCTTGCCCTACAGACTTTGGAGCTGCTTGATGGTGGTTGGGAGAGACATATCGAGGATTAACTTGACCTTGTTTGGGTCCACTTCGATGAATCATTTAGAGACTATAAATCCTAATATATTTCTAGATGTGACACCAAAGATGCACTTCTTAGGGTTTAGTCTCACGTTATGCTCAATAAGGCAATCAAGCACTTTTTGCAAGACATCGAGATGCTCATGGTATAATAAAGACTTATCCAATAAGTCATCCATGTAATATTCCAAAATATTATGCATGTAGTCATGGAATATGTATATCATGGCATGTTGGTAAGTAGCACCAGCATTTTTAAGGCAAAAGGGCATGATCGTATAGAAAAAGTTTCCCCAAGATGTTGTAAATGTCGTTTTGAGATGGTCCTTTGGATTGAAATGAATCTGATTGTACATAGAGAAATAATCCATAAGGGATAACATTTCAAGGTATTTTGTGGCATCTACCAAAGTGTCGATGCTTAGAAAAGGAAAATCGTCCTTAGGAATCACTTTGTTTAGGTCTTGAAAATCGGTGCAAATGCAAATCCTCCTGTCAGGCTTCTTGACGGGAACCATGTTGGACAACCATGGCAGATAATATATAGAAATGAAAAACTTGGCATCCAACAACTTATATAGCTCATATTTGACCATTAGATCTACAATGGGATGCATATTTCTCAGATTTTTCTTGATAGGCATGGCCTTGGGGTCAACCATAATATTGTGGGTGACTAGATTTGGATCTAGTCCCGACATGTCTTTGTAAGACCATGCAAAAGCTGCCTTATTTTCTATGAGAAGGGCTATGTAATTGAATTTCTCTTGGGGGGATAGAATTTCTACCAGCTTGATACACTATGGATTATTAGGATTTGATTTGATATATTTATCAATCATAGGCTCGATTGACATATGTGACCCCTCCTCCAACTAGTGGGGGGTAGGGATCAAATGGATGTCATCAACTGGATTTAGATCATCAATGGGAACCTCGGGTTCCTCATCAATGTGGAATACATCATGAGTTTTCCCTAGAGATAAATGAAATAGTTGTAGCATCTCATTTCAAGGCCAGTACTGAGAGGGTGATTGGGGTGAATCTCCCCGATCAAAGTCAATTACTCCAATTCGAGGTGCAATGACTTCAATGGATTATTCAAATATTATAGGGACTCAAAAATATCTATGTAAATCATATTTGTGGATGGATGATTTCCCATATGTGGTTGGTGATGATCATGGACATCAGGATGTCACAAGATCTCTAGAGGTGGCTACAATTATGGCAGAATGACCGAAGGTGGTTGATGTGACTGTGGGTGAGCTTACTCCTCTAAAGGGAGAAGTTATCACCAGATGGTATGGTGTAATGGGAAAATGCATAGATAGAAATTATCCCCATCATACATAGGGATGACCTATGGGTCTTATTCATTTGAGATATCATATTTAATGGGTGCCACCTCATAATCTAACTCATCATCGATGGTCCACTCATAAGGGGGCACATGATATTATTCCTCACTATCATGGGAAAGCATGTGTGAACCTTCACCTCTATCATAAGAGCAAACATCACTGTGAGGTGGGTCATCATATCCTAAGGGCATAGGGAAGTAATCCCCCAGTGAGTATACATGATTGGGATTTGCAAAAGGATCTCGTGCAAGCTCATCCCAAAATTTGAGCATCATGTGCTCCAAGCTATCTATGAGGATGTCGAGGTACAAAATCCTATTGTGTCCCAACCCAAACTTATCATAAGGTATTTGATACTATGGATGATAAGGAACTCTCGTGCCTTGCTCATATAGGCCCAATCTATAACCATGCTAATTATAGAGGTGAAGGTACTTCATGGCGAAGTCAAGGTTGGAATTGTAGTTGATGTCCTCGAAAAAGGGTTCTTCATCCTCCTCCTACTATTAGTAAGGATCAATGCCATATTCAAGGCCCCCATAGACAAAATTTGTTTGATTAGGAGGGAGACCGAGAGGCACGATAGTGCCTATGGGAAGATGAGGTTGACCCATGTCATGCACCGACTCTATAGCAGGGGTAGTTGTAACATTCCTAACCATGTACTCCCCTAATATGGTGGTAGTTAGGTGCACTATGACCTAAGGCTACGGGTAGAAAAGGGATGAGAGTGAGACCTGATCTGACTCATCATTTGTCTCATGCAATAGCTCCTCATCAACTTGGCTAGGTATCTCCTCTATGGAGATGGTGGAGATGATTGGCTAGACCTCATCAACATGCCACTTTCTTGGGTTCCTAGGTGAAGGATACATAGGTGTCATGGACATCTGGGGAGATGTGGATGATGTAGATGGTATGGCAAGAGATGGTGATGTATTACTTGATAGTGATTGCAGCAGAGTCAAACCTTGGTCAGATTTATTCAGTTGAAAATCTAGATGGATTGATGGTAAGGTTGACTCAGGGAGCTGTTGCACCATATTGTAATACTTGAAAGGCTCTAGGTTGGTAGATATGACATGAACTTACCCTTCATGAGCATACATGAGGCATTGGTGAGCAATGGAAGGGACACACTTCATGTCCTTGATCCATGGTATACCTAATAGGACATTGTACTCCATATCACACTCCAGGATGTGGCACAACATTGGGATGGTCTTTTATCTCACCTGGATAGGTAGGATGATCATACCAACTATTGAGAATATGGCATCATTGAATGCTCAAAGGGTATAAGCAGATGCAACAATATGGGATACTAGGAGCTTCAGATGCTTGAGAGCTATCGTAGTGATGATGTTGCTAGAAGACCCGATGTTTATCAACACTCTCTTGTATGGTGTCCCATTTACACATGCAACGATGTGCAAGGGAGGATCCACCATATCATTTGGAACTGATTTAAGTTCATCTTCTTGAAAGGTAATCATCGGTTCCATGCAATGCCACACATGCCCCACAAAATTGTTGAAGGAGTTTGACTCCTGGGGTTGAAGCTCTATTGCCTTAAGGATATCCATAAAGGCTTATCTATGAGGTGGTGATTGTTGAATAAGCTCATAAATGGATATTTGGATAGATGTCATTCTTAATCTTTGACCGATATTACTCTTAATTGTGACCATAGGCCTAGGTGGGAGGCTCAATACAAGAGGAAGTAACGGCTATGACATCGAAGGAACATCGCTCTAAGCCATAAGTGGTGTGACTGGACTTGGGTACCATCTATTTATTGTGATAATGCTAATCATGCTAGCATAACATTACTTAGGGTAGGCATGGTACAACTCATTCACCTAGGGTACTAGCTTGGCCTACTTCTCATGGGCCAGCAAAGGGTCTTTAAATACCTCCATATATTGGTTTTTTGGTATGATAGGGTTGTCCATCTGAAGGGTTTTCCTGTAAATCATGTCTCACACCAAATTATTGAACTTATAGCACATTTACACATTATGCCTATTTTCCTATGAAACTTGCAATATAGGTCTTCTCTGTATCCTTTGGGCTTCGGTGGATTTGTGTCAACAGGTCGACTCTTAGGTAGATGGATCACATTGGTCACTAAAAGGCACTCAAAAAATGAGTCCATAGATTATTTAATGGGCATGAACTATCACTTGGGTTGATGCTATTTATTTTGACCTTGATTATTCTGGTTGTCCTTGGCATAGTTCCAAAGATTGGCCTGATAATTAGGCTTTTGAGGCGGTGTAGCTTGCACTGGTCCTAGGATGCTAATGACAACCTGATTCATTGCTACTGTCTTAGGTGCATTGGGGTATTATTAGCAATTTTTTTCCACTCTTTCTTGTGAGACTTCACAATTTCTCCCTCTTGAATCATAATGTCTTTAATGATCCTAGCATGTGTTAGGGCATATTCAAGAGTAGAATACTGTCGTAGTTGCAAAAATAAGGATATCGGCTTCAGGAAGCTCTTGGCAAACATCTGAGTCAAATCAAACATGGGGAGTAGATAAGGTAGCATGGTGAGTAAATCTCACCATCTATTGCCATAATTTTCTATTGAATCATCGTCATAATGTTTCAATCTAGTGAGATCATCCAGTGTTGCCTTCCTGTTAGTGTTGAAGGTGAAGCATTCTAGAAATGCATCTACAAGTTGATCCAAATAATGGATGCTATGCTTCAAGAGTTTGGTGAACCACTCTGAGGTTGGGCCAGAGAGGGTAGTCACAAATATTTGCAAAAGCAAAGCATCATTATCCTGAATGACAAAGCATTAACTCAAGAATTTAGTGATATGTTCCTATGCATCTTCCTCTCCCTTAAAGGTAGCCAATTGAGGTAGCTTGAATTGCTTTGGATAGGGAGGGGCAAGAACTTAAGGATGAAGGGGTTTACTACATAACTGGTTAAAAGTGGGATTTTGAGATCCAAAACTATAGGTCTTATTATCTACTAACTCTAGGCACTCTAGCAATGCTCTATATGCATCTGAATATTTAATCTCCTCATACTTACTCTTATCTTGTAGCAGAGGTCAAGGATCCTCCAAACTATTGTAGGGTGGTGGTATGTCACCCCCTACCTTGATAAGACATATCTAAGTACTCTACCTATAGCTCATGCTTATTTTAGGCCCTATAGGAAATATCTCAAGCCAATCTATAAAGAGCGGTATCTACCCGCTGTGGGTGCCCTATGTTTTGCCTGGGAGGCAAGTCCTGATCTGTCCTAGGACGTCACAGAGGCAACATCAGATAAGGTATAGGAGAACTATCTTGAATGAGTGTAGGTTTTCTTGGATGTAATTCCTATCGATGTGTCTTAGGGGTAGGAACCCTCTCTCATAGTGTCTTCTAGAATAGCTCATTGGTTTGTCATTCGATTATTTATTTCTCAAGCTGATGCAAGCGGTCCAGTTGTTCCTTATATTACCAAAGCTATTTAAAATGAGCTTGGAATTTCATATATATTGCAACTACCTACTTGATTTTTTCCATAGTGTGAGGCCTAGGAGGCCTAGGAGTCTCACCTTGAGGCCAATATTGTTCAAGATAATTTGTGATATCTATCACGCGCTTCCCTCGATCAAGGGCTATCGCATTGACTTGAGGTTCGGGCCTGAGCATATGCTCATTGTACTTAGTAGGTGCATAGGTACATCAAGCATGCACAAAAGACTACTCTTGAGGATAATCAAGGATTTCATCATGCTTTCCTTCATAAATCAGGAAGAGAATGGTGGATTTATCTCACCCTGAGCGATGAGTGTCATACCCATCAGGCTATCTAGGTTGCTAGATTCTATCAGGGCAACGTAGAGGTAAGGTTGGATTAATATCCTATACCCAATGTGTGAAGTCATGCTCTGGACTATGAAAATTTGTGTTAGACCTAATAGGTACGCAGATGCATGGCACCACTCTATCTACTAGTGCCTCAGCACATTGTTGCCTCTCCTCAAAGAAGGTATGTGATGTGTCTAAGTATCGAGAACATTCTCCCAAGTAATATCCATCACCTATAGGGGTGTCCCACATAAGGCTCCCTGTAAGTATGGTTATCATCCCATTGTTCGAGGACTGGGGTGAGTAGAGGCTCGCTAGGGAGGTATGACCAAGTCGTTGGGGCTATAACAAAGATGACTCATGTCTCGTAGTCCACTCTCTGTAGCTTTTGCCCATGATTGGGCTTGGCTACAGGTGCACACCATTGTAACTGCTCTACCAAACCCTAGATGATTATATATTTTACAAATTTTTAATGAAACAACAAACAAGAAAAATAAAACACTTAATAAGATAGGTGATTATATATTTTAAGTTTTAGATATGAATCCCTAAACTATTTTGTGTGTTTCAGATGTATTGTTTGTGAAGAATAACCTTGTGTCACATGTTTGAAATCTAGTTCAATGATATTATTATGTTTAATAGGATTTCACCTGTATACTCACAGCTCGACAACCTGGATATGAACTCCAAGTCATGTTATCCCACCTATAATGTGTGGTGATGAGGTCCACACACAACTAAAAAGCACAAGTCCTACCAATTCCTCACCCTATTCATTCGTAGTCTACTATATACCTCTTTGAAGAGAGATACATGCTATAACCCATGGGCTATGATGGATCTTGGAACCAGCCTTGGCAAATAACAAGGTTCATGGGATTTGAGACAATGGGTGGATATGAAATACACCTCATTGAAATATACTAGTGGATGGTGATGAAATCCACCTCACTAGCATTTAAGTGAATCGTGGTGTGTGTGATTATTTTTAATCCAAGAAAGAAAACAATAAAGCACTCAATGATAATTCACTAAATGCATGCAAAAGGTACATTTTAATCTCAAAAAGTTAGGATAAAAGGAACCTACAAATGTAAATTATAAATACAAACCCTAAGTGCTAACCTACCCATTGGGTACGCCACAAGAAATCAGTACACAGAGATGCATTGCTACTTTGAATTTCTTTAATTTTTCTTCTTTTTGTGATTTTGTGTTATGGGAAAATGAAATCTACTTTTAACCTTTCTAATAAAACAAAATTATGTGAGAAAAACCAAATAAACAACTTTTGAAACTACAAAATGAAAACAGAGGGTTTAGGTACCTACCTCATCACTTCTGAAACTTGTCATTTCTAGAATTATGATTAGAAAGTTCTATGGTTTCTATTAAATCTAGGGTGGGATGAATAGTAGGTTTGTATTCATTCTAGGGTGGGACAAATTTGCATTCATACCAGGGTGGCACAAATAGCAGGTCAGAGTTCATTTTAGCCCAGAGCGACTAAAACCTGCAACACAAAAAGATGAAATATGAGCTTCAAAATTCACCTAAATAAAAAGGGAATAGGTCCAAATATTATCACCACTGAAGTAGGGAAAAATTGTGAACCTAAATATGCATAAAAATTTACATGTATATCCTATGTATAACCAGCATCAAATCGGAAGCATGCAAGTAAGATGGAAAAAGATAGCAAATAACAAGAAATGAAGGTAAAATAATTTCTTATTAATTCAAGTGGATCAAATATAGGTTACATAGGTGTCCCCTTGAGGGCTCAAATTATTGATACAATTGTTACAACTTTTGGGTGCTCGAGGATCGAAATCCTTCAAGAGAATCTGGTGCACATCCAATGTCTTTTTGCGTACCCACACTCAAAGTGGGTGGGCCAAAGGTTGACACCGGTTGTATTGTTGATATTTATGTCCTATGATACTTCCCAATGTGATTTATGAACTACACCTACAAACAAGGAAACCATAAACGTCAAATAGCAAGTGTGTATGATATAAAACATGTAATCCCCACAGGCTAGAAATGAGCATATGTAGTGTGCCTATACAAAATCAACTACAAATACTATGAAATTATAGAGGTAAGTAAAATAAGAGGTTTTGGGAAGATATCACTTGAAATTGCACCAAAATTGCATCCTTAGGTGAGGTGTAATATCAGTACGCTTCTCCAATCTACAAAACCTAAAGCAAGCAATTCCCAACCTACACCTATACAAAACACATGAAAATTGTACATAATTCATAAAATAACATTTTAAGATGAATCATATGGTTATATTTTAGAAATAAGGCTCAAATACCGATGCATGCTCCAGTGGGTCCTGTAAGCTTGCAAAAAATTCAAATTGTAATATCTCAGCCAATATAACTCAGAAAAGCATGAATTTTGAACTGAAACATCATATGATAATATATAAAATATATAATTAAAAAAAGTCACAAAATTTTTAACATATTTGTATTCATTCCAGGGTGGGATGAATATGACTATCACAAATTGGGGGGTGCTCGAGGGTGGGACACCCACCAATTATGCCTAGATTTTACCACCAATTCCACTGGGGAATGGTCCAAAAAACTAAATGGGGTATTGTCATCAAATTTGGGGTGGAAATTCACTCGATTGATAGGTTTTTATAAACAAATTGTGTCTCTTTGAGTCACCCGAAAACCTTCTTTGCTAAGAAGAGATCTCGAGGGAAAGAGAGCATAATAAGGTGAGGGAAAATCTCGACAGCACTCTGTTGCTTAAACCTTAAACTCCTCCTCTTATTTGTATGGAAAATTCATCCACTTTATAGCCACAAGGGGCTCGTGTGCAAAAATGTATGCAAGGGCATGCATGGAAAGAGGCGCCACTTGGCCACCGGGGTGGCATGCATTGGAGGGGGAAGAGAATCTCCCAATTTGGCCTCCTTTATGGAGAAAGGCATAAATATGTTGTGTGCTCTAACTTGTAGGTGTGGGTAGGCAGGATAAATGATCGTTACCAGGTGTCATTTGTCCAAATTTGACTTTTTTCCTATCAAATCTTCTATTCGTCCCACCCTATGATGAATGTTGCTATTCGCTCCAGGGTCGGACGAATAGGATCTGTATTCTTCCCATGGTGGTACAAATCGGAATAGGGTGCCATAAAGGTCCCAAAATGGCCTGAAACCTTCCAAAACCTTGCACAAAGTGGCTAGAACCATTGTATACCTTCTGAGGGCTGCCCTAGGGACCTTGGTATTTCAATTTAGCCATTGCTTTTGGTAGTATAATTGGATTGACCATATTTTAGTGTCTACAAGGAGTGTGATACCAAGATTTATATGCATGTTTTTCCAGCTTTGGTGTAAATAGATTAAATTTATTTTCTGTAGTTTTTTTATTCTATTTTGTAAAAAGGTCATTTCTTTTTATTGCCTTCCATTCTGGTCCATTTTCTAGAATTTCAGTTCTTTCTATTCTGGTCATTTTCTAGAAGTTTTGCATTTCATTTTTAGTTCTTTCTATTCTTGTCATTTCCAAAATTTTTTGCAATTTGTTTTCAGTTATTCCATTCTGGTCCTTGTCCAAATTTTTTATAAATTTTTTGTTCAGTTTATTTACATTCTGGTCCATTTTACAGAATTTCTTGCACTGTTATTTCATTTATTTGCATTCTGGTCCTTATCCAAAATTTTTGCACCTCCAAATTGCACAAAGTTTGTTCAATTTTTCAAATTTAAATTCAAGATAAAATCAATTTAGGAGGGAGGGTACTAACGCCTACTTTACATTAATGGCAAATAATGCAAATGAAGGCTAACTTACTAACTGACTAACATGTTCAAAGTCTAACCTAGCATTTAGTAGAACACTCATAATGAAGATAAAATGAATCTACTAACTGTAAAATGAATCTCACATTAAAGGCATGGAGTTTAAAATGAAGTGGACTATTCCACACATCTTTTCATTTTTACACCTTTAATTTGAAGATAAAATGGGCTTCTAACTGGGATTTAGGGTAAGATAGATTAATGCCAAGAACATTAAAAGGAATCTCTTTTCACATGAGCAAAATTCACATTCACTTTAAAGATTAAGGAAAGAAATCACTAAGCATGTATGAATTAAACCATCAAGGCCCCTTGTTAACTGTCACTTGTATGTTATTGAGTTAATTGCTTTTATACATATATGTGGAATGCTTGTGTAATAAAACCTTGGAGAAATTCATATTTATACTTAATTTCTTTGCAAGAGGGAGTTTTCAATTTAATTGCAGACACCCAAAAGTCACACACTACTATACCTACGTACTTGTAGATCCTTATAGACACTTGTAGGTTTACATAGGCCATCCTAGGTACCCTTAGGCTATCGTAGACTAGAATAGACTATTGTAGATCATCCTAGACATGCGTAGATTGATGTAGTCATGCGTAGACGGCTGTAGTCATGCATAGATCACCATAGATTGTCATAGCATCGTGTAGAATCTCATATACTACTTCTCTGGCTTTCAGGTCCTAAACCCTCGTAAGCCTTCCAAATTACATCCGGCACATCAAAATATCATTCGACGATCTATTCATATGTAATTGAGGCCCCCACGGGGTATTAGTTGACCAAAACAATTAATAAGTCAATACCCAAATTCTAATTTAATGTTGACTTCACTTAAGTCACTTTTTAGGGTAAATTTGATTAAAAGAACCTTTAATATTGATTAGCCTTAATTAAATCCTCCCACATATGTGATATTAGGGTTTGTTGAGATATTTATTTAATCATGTTTAAATGGGCTTAAACACCTCCTAATAAGTATTAAGCCCTAATACATCCTCACACATGTGTGAGGATGAGATATTTCTCATAAGGAATGTGATGTTGCCACATAGCATTTCTTAACCTAATCCTAGTCAGAATAAAACTTAGGTTTATTCTATCTAACCCCCCCTGCATGCCTTTGCCTATAAATAATGGGTCCCAAACCCCTAATTAGATCTAATTCCTAAATTCAACAAAACATAGTTACTCTGTAGAAATGGAAAGTGAACATTAGACAGTCAGTTTACAGAAAGCACAGACAAATTTTGATAGCATACAGAGGCACCCTAACTACCTTAGGACCAATCTACTAAAGATATTTTAATAGAGGAGCATCATAGCTCAATTCGCAACCTACCTTGTGAATTCAACCTAAATTCGTAACTCGGGTCACGAATTGGGTCTACAGGCCTCAAATCACCCCAAATTTTGGAGGTAAGCTTTGTTTCAGCATATTATTACCTTCTACACATTTTATTTTAGTTTTTGTTATGGTTTTATAGTCATTTCATATTTATAAATATGGGGCCTGACTAAGGCAAGCCCCCCAACATATTGACCCTTTCTTGCAAGTTTATTTTAGGTTATTTAGCAGATTTGAAGGATAAGAACACCAAAAAACAACAATCCAGTGGTGGCCTGCATACAAAGAAGCCCACCTACACTGAGGGACATCAGAAGAAGACATCAAGCCTATAGTGTATTCATGAAATAAAAAATTGGAATTTGCCCTATTTGTAACCAATATCAAATTTATCATGAATAAAGCATTATATTTTTTAATGACTTATGTTATTACTTGTTGTTAGATCAAATGTCAACTTTTGGTTGTTTCATTTTGGCATACCCGGTGGTACCCCCACAAAAGATAGTGCTAGATTTATTTTTCTTATAAATCTAACATTATCCTATGTTTCTATGTCTTACAGTACTCAAACTGTGTTTCACTTAATCCTCCAAAGCCCTAGGAATCATCCTAGGCCATCAAATCTCTGATTTGAAGCCTCTAAACCTGATTCATGACCCACCCTATGATTTAGGTCAAATTCACAACCCAGGTTACGATTTGAGCACAGACACCTTAAAACCCCCAAATCAGATGGGGTGATCTTTTTAGGGGCCAAGCAAGCCTCCCTTAGCATAAAAATGCATGTATTTTCATTTTTGTTGTTTCTGTTGCAATTTTTGGAAGTAGAAATACATTGACTAGTTGAATGATCATTACTAGGCCTAGTTTTGGGGTCATTGCAAAGTGGTTAAAGCATTAGGGTTTCTGAAATTTGTAGGACGTGCAACTTTCCAGCAAGTTCATAAAATTTATTTCTCAAATAATTTTGCATGTCTTTGTATCTTGCATGTAGCACAAGCCTACATTGATTTCACTTCACTAATAGCTTTCATTGTTAGAAAGAACTATACATGTTCAAGTAAATTAGGGTTTCTAATACCCTCTTCTACTTCTAAAATGTCTTTGCATTCTAATAGCAAATTAAGGTTCCTAATCCCTTCTTCCTTTGTTTGAAAGAAATTTTTGCATTCAAAAGTTTAAATCAGGGTTCTAATCCCCTTCACTCCACACACTTGGATTGCATGTTTCTATGTTTTCAAAAGTAGAGTAATTTGCTTTTGAAAAGGCATTCAGGGCTAGAATACTTCTCTTCAAAGAATAGTATCTAATCATTTGCTTTTGAAAAGGCATTAGGGTTAGTTTATTTTGAAAATGCAAGTAGCTAGTTTCTTATATTGCATACACTGTTAGCAAAATGCAAATCCACACACAGTCATGTGGTATTTAAACAAGTGGTGATATTGGAATTCATCCCCAATCTATTGCTCGATACTGATGTAGATCGAGTTTCAATCTCCATCAGCTCACCCCCTAGACACCTAGCAACCCCATAGGAGTGGTTTTCTAGATTTCATCACCAAAAAATCCCCCACTTTTGTGATTGGGCCCTAGATTTCATCACCAGCGGTTACCTACAGAGTGGGATAGGATTAGCACCTTCATCCACAAGGCTTGTATAATTTGTGGAATTGGTAACTATCGTTCTTGAATAAGCCCACCCGAGGGTGAAGTGAAAGTATGGGTATGCCAGTAGCAGGTATCAGACAGTGCCACCTCTTCTCGTGAGAGGATATTATGAACTTGCTTTAGCATAGTGAGTTCTACCCCTTCAGGATACAATTTTACTGCACCTTCCATACAGGTCACCATTCACACGTTGTGGTACCATTCTATCCTGTGCATCTTTGGGTGTTGCAGGAGGTTTATTATTGACGACATCCCAATTTTCTAGAGTATTCGCTCCATTACCCATGATTCTACATAGGGAATATCAAAATTACAACACACAAAATGAACATAACACTTTTATTTTCTTATCATTTAGAATTGATTCTGGTCTACCGTTGTTTGCATGATCACAGACCAGTCTCAACGCACCACACTATATACTATTTTTCTATACACAACATGTCACTTCCTTCACACTCATAGTATACACAGTTGAGTCTACATCACATAGGGTTTATTCCTAAAATTCCCTTTGACACATGCTACTATGCCTATGGTCACCCGTAGTAGAGTGCATGAACAATCACGCTCTATGGAGGAATGGCCTCCCCATTTCTCTAGTCAGTCCACTCTTACTCATTCAATCATGAAGGAGAGGATCATAGACACATCTAATTCATGCATAGAATTTAATGTACAATTCACACACATGATGCCTCATGAGGAGACATCAACTTTGAGTGAAATCCTCGCTACTTCACTCATAGAAGATTACCCACTCTTTTCAGCCCCATCCTCACCTAATCCACTGACCACATTCTATGACCATGTTATCTACATAGAATTAGGACAATCTCCTCCACCATTCACCATATATGAGGAGGTCATGCCTACTTCACCCACCTTTGCACATCCCCTTTTCCATAATCTATCTCAATCCCTATTTGAGAATGACTCCTCCATTTTAAACTGTACTTGTCCTGAGATCGCATCATTCACCCCTATCATAGGAATGGTGTCTGACACATCCTCATTCACTATAGGAAGCTAGAATCCATCCTTCCAAACTGCACAATAGATCCCTACCCAATAGGAACCACAAGCATTTCCTCAAACATCACACTCGTACTCTTCACAAGAGTACCAACCATCCTCTTCTCAAGAGTCATTCTTAACCATATATGAGGATACCTCCCAATAGCCTCTTTAGGATCAAGAGGTGCAAACCAAAGCATGAGTGTGCACTTACACTTTCCCATCAACCCAAGCTCCTATCTCAGTAGCTTATCCCACCTTTTTAGAAGCTTTCTCGCCTGTCTCCCAGGTATCCAGAGTGCATGATGCCCAACCCTTGGAGCCAACTTTGCCTATGATAACATTTAGGATGCCACCAACTATTCCTTTTTATGTTCTCACTACCCATATCCATCCTACCTATGGACTAACATTAGCAACTTATGCACCTACTCAACCAAATTAATCCACACAATTTAGCTTCCCTACTTCCTACCCTCCAAGGCAGAGATAGATCCCATATTTTGATACCTCATCTCGACCACCCCTAGAACCAATAGTGCTGACACCTACCCTACTTCTAGCTACACATAGCTTCTTTATGCCTCCTCCAGTTTGGTCATCGCCACCCATAGTCCAACCAGTATAGTAGGCTCCAAAATGACAAGTACCCATGCCACAATCACATGTTTCCCAATCACAGTACTATTATCCTCAATAGACACCTACCCCACAACCTAACATGCTCATAGACATGACAACACATATCCCCTAGTACCTGCCTTATCATGATTAGGCAAAATAGTATTCCACACAGTATTGTGAAGAACAACAATACCAATATCTACCACATCCACAGGGTCAGCCTACCATAGCCCAACCCTCGACTCCTATGACACCTAAACTTCAACTCTTACGAGATGAAGTCAAAATTTTGAACCTACGCACCTCTAGCTATGGGCCACAAAAGCCTTGCTATGATGAGCTATACAACAAGCCAGTTAATCCATCAATTCTTATTCCTCCCTATCCCTATCACTTCAAAATACCAAAATTCGACAAGTATAGAGGTAAGGAAGACCCTAGAGAACATGTGAGCAACTATCGCTCATTGTGCTACCAGCTTCACAGTAGTAACCCTCTTATGTTGCTTACCTTCTCCCTGTCCCTCACTGGGCTAGCATTGGATTGGTACAACATGCTACCACGTCATAGCCTGTACACCTTTGAATGACTAGCCAATTCCTTCTTAGAGCACTTTTACATCAACATCAAGAAAAAGACCACATTTTTTGATGTCTACACTTTACGACAGGTAGACAATGAACCCATTACAGAGTTTGTTACCAGATGGAGAGAAATTATCCATGACCTCACCCATAGCCTCCCCACCTCAGATCTTGTGACACTTTTTTTCAAGAGTTGCGACAAACACATTTTCACATCCCTTCAACTTCACCAAAGTCACACTTTTGAAGATGCTATCTCATAAGAAAAAGTGATCGAAGATATTAAGGTCCAATCTGGGAATATTAAGTTGAGAGCTAAAACCAACTATAACTCCAACTTCCACTTCAATAGACCTACATCGAATCAACCTTATCCATGACCACAACAAACCAACCAAGTCATAGCTACTACCCTAGCACTAGTATTGAATCCTCCACCCTATACACTGCAACAAAAAGCACTCCAAGATAATGCACCTGTCCCACGTTGACCACAACAATACCATTATATGCACCCACAAGGTCCACCATGCAACTTTACACCCTTATCTAAACCATTACCAACCCTGTTCCATAGATTGTATGAGGAAAACCATCTCGTTCTATCTGATATCCACCCATTGGATCCAAATTCACCTAAATTTCATGACTACAATGAGCAACTCTTTTTTCCCTTTCATAGACAACATGGCCATATTATCGATTCATGTCACTCCTTTCAGGGGCAAGTTCAAGACCTAATCAATAGGGACACTATTCAGGTAGCAAACACTTTAGCCCCATAGAACAAAAACCTAGGAATTTTCCAAAATCCTCTATCAGATCATAGAGAATCCAATCCCCCTAGACCTCCAAAAAATCCCCCAGTGCCACCTCACCAATTCAACAATGTCCAACATGATCCTCCACCATGTGGAGTAGTAGGCATGATCAACCTTACTAAAAGAAACCAATGGTACCCATCGTGCCATACAAAACCTATTATTTCTCCCCCTATCTAGTTTACGTCCTTGCAAATACCAAAAATGCCTAATACCATACCACCACAATCTCAAAATATGATTATCATCTATGGTAGTCTAACCCATAAACTATGCCCCATGCAACCATCCATATTCAACCTCCTACAATAGTCTCAACCCCATCGTGAGGCATTGAATGACATCCTACATTCCATTGACTTAGTGACACATAATACAAATGTTTTTTTCAATTTCATAGGGAACATCCCATGATTCCTTCAACCTTCAATTAGCTTACATGACCATGAGATAATAGAATTCATTGGTGAAGGAGTTGACCCTCCCCTCCACATACAAGCTAATATCAACGATATTACCTACAAGCAGGTACTCGTTGACATAGGCTCATCCATCAGTATCATATCCATAGCAACCCTGCATCACCTACACCTCCCTCCAACACATTTCTCCACACCTTCCCTAGACCTACATGCTTTTGATGGTTCCATGATACCTACCGTAGGATCTGTAGTTCTGACCATTTGCATAGGCATTCGTACGATCCCCATCCAATTTCACATTATTCAAGGAGAAATGCAATACAATATTTTTCTTGGTCGCCCTTGGATAAGATACATGCAATGTGTCCCATCCACATTGCACCATTACCTCAAGTATATCCACAATAGACTTGTTCACTGTGTCCCAGCCTATGGATACCCCTTTAAGTTTTATAATGTTGCAGACCTTCCTCCTGCACCTTCATTCTCTTCCTCCCAACTGTTCCCTATATATTCTCACCAATCATTAGGAGCATCGGTATCCTCCCTAATTTCCACCCCAACATCCCAGTGTTCATCAACAACACAAGCCTCGATATCTATACCATTAGCATCATTTTTTGGGGGACCTAAAATCGATACTATGCCTTCCTTGTCGCCATTCTTATGGCCTCCACAATCCTTTCAACCTCTACCATTCCAATTTCCACCCACTATGTCATAACCACCATTGCCACCCATCACATGACCGACCACATTACCTCCTCCACCCTCGCATATGGAAGCCCCTATCCTTCCTACACCATAGAAACTACCTCTTTCCTTCCAACCAAAACCTAAGACATTCACATCTCCATGCATCCTTGCACCTACACCAATGCCATCCCCTACATAGAACAAACAACCTGTTCAAGCCACAACAACCCAAAATCATGAACCTAAACAACCAACACCCAGCTTGGGTGTGATGAGGCCTGGAAATGCCTCAATCATAACATGTTTTGAACACTAAAATTGCCTATAAACTCTTATGTTTTATCTGATATGTTAGTTAAGTTGATTCAATATGTTGTATATTAACCATTTTGCATGATCAATGTATTTGGAATATTATATGCTGATTTTTACAGCTTTTTGCATAGTTTTGTGTTATTTTTGCTATGACTTGCTAAAATGGGATATTCTTAGAATAATAGCAGCATTTCACTAATCATGTTTTGATTTGTCTCAAGCATTTATTTCACCTAAATCTGGAAACAATGCAAGCAAACTGTTGTTGTGCAGCAAAAATTGGTCTTTCCCATGTAAATTCTAGCCAGTTGTCCATAAATAGCAAGGCATGGAATTCACATGTGGAAAGAAATGAAGACCATTGGAATTTGATCTTAAGAGATAACCCACCTGAGAGATATAGAAGAAATCACTAGAAAATCACACATTTGTTCATTCCGAAGTATCTTCGGAATGAACAGATATCTTCGAAATGAGAGAACACAGCATCTTCGAAATGAGCAGATATTCGGAATGAAGAATGTAGTATCTTTGAAATAAGAAGATATTCGGAATGAAGAATGTAGTATATTCAGAATGAGCGATCTTCGGAATGAGAATTGCAGTATCTTCGAAATGAGCGATCTTTGGAATGAGAATTGCATTGTCTTCAGAATGAAGCCACTTATCTCCGGAATGAAAACAGAATGTGTTTCTTTGACTGGTTGACCGATTTTTGAAGTTGGAAAAAGGGAAATAAAGGTCAAAAAATGTAAAGGAAAAGATATTCCATCTATCTTTGCCGTCATTTCCGACCAAAGCCATCATTAATGGAAAGATCAAAGAATAAACCTAGAATTTGTTGCAACATAGTAGGATTAGATCTTTTGAGATATTCTTTGTTTGTAATCAGATCATAGGATAGCTATAAATATTGCTCCCATTTAGGTTGAGCCAAGTAGGTAGTAAGTAGTGAGAAAAGAGTAAGGAAGCTAGCAGAGAATACAGAGAATAGGTAGAAATTGACTGTTACAGTCCTATAATAGTTTTTTAGCAGAATTATTGTAATCATGTCTTTTAATCAATAAAGTGCACTAGTTCTATTTCATATTGCTTGTAAATGAGTGTTATTAAGATCTAGAGAGATAGAGACTCATACCTTCTTCTGGACAAGGAGGCTGGCCACTTCCAGACCTAGGAGGAGGACTAACAACAAGTTTTTATTCTGATTTTGCTACAACAGAATGAGTTGTAGAACTTGTTATTTCAATTGCTTGTAAACAACTAACAATATTTGTGATCTTAGTTTATTTATGTTTAGATTAAACTTGTGCTTAATGTTTTAGTTGTAATATTTACTTTTAGCAAAGCTTCCATTTTATTTCAGACTGTTATTTCCAGAATTTGATGTTTTTTGTAATTTCTTGCATTTTGTGTTTTTTTGTCAACCCCTGCACAGAAGATTGAAAACCTTCTGTTACAGAGTCTTGACAAGGTTTTATTTTCCATGCTATAATTATATTTACATTGCTACAAAAGTAAATAGATTTCCTTTCTGCAATTAGAATTAGACTTTCAATTTTGTAACTATTATTTCTACAACATAATTAGGTCTCATTCTACAATTGTAAATCAAGATTTCATTTCTGTAGTTAATGATTAGTTTCCATTTTTGCAATTAGATTAAGATTCAATTTATGCAATTAGATATAGGAATGTCCTAAAACCCCCCACACAATCGGTTCCACCAATAACACATGTTGCTCTAGATTGACCTAAGTTATAGTTGTTTCACTTCTTCTTTCGTAGATAGCCTTGTACACAGCCCTAGATTGACAAATTCATTGATAATTAATGATGGTATAATGACTACCCATCATTTTGGCACTATTTCCAGGGATAGTGTTGTCAGAAAAAATAAACAGTCCAATAGCTGTAATCAGACTAAGCTGTGAAAATTTAAGTTAAAATCTGAATACAACAGCTGAGTAAGGTAACAACTATTGATTTAATTTATGTCACTCAAGAGTAAACATGAATGAATAAGTCTAGGGATGAAAAAGGTAGAACTACCCCAAAGGATCCCTGGCTTGTTCCATTAAGGAGATCTTCACGCCTAAGGGGTGAATCACCTGTGTTTGAACTACTAGAAATATTGATAGAAAAATCACCAGTATCACCATCATTAGAACATTTTGAGAAAGGAAAATCACCAATTTTATCATCATCAGAATATCTTAAGGAAGAAAATTCATCAGACTCATCATCAACAGAGAGGCTTGGACCTCTTGAGAGAACAATTTGGAAAGCTTTAACTTCTCCTAGGAAATAGAAAACTATGGTAGAAGGAGGCAATATAGATGGCCAACATGGCTATATCCATAATGAAGGAGATGATTAGGATATGCCCCAACATTCTAGAACATTTGAATATCCTATTCGTCTGAATCCAACACAAAACTATCCCATGAAAACCATTTCACCTTCAGTACTTCCAACCTTCCGAGGTGTTGTATCTGAAGATCCTAATCAGTTTTTGTTTGAATTCAAGGTAGTGTGTCAGACCTATGATTATATAAATGACAATAAAAAACTTAAGGTTTTTCCCTCAACACTGAAGGATGCAACATTATGCTGGTTCATGAGTTTAGAGCCAAATTCCATAAGAACCTGGGATCAAATGGAAACTGTGTTTTTAGATAAATATCAGGAGTATTGACATGTAAGGAATAGAAAAGATAAGTTATTCAAAAGTAAGCAAGAATATGATGAAACATTGGAATATTATCTTGATAGTTTCTCCTCTGTTCAAAGGAGATGTGGACTTGTAGAACCAGAATTATGTAAAACCATATTTTTGAGAGGATTGCAATATGAATCCAGAGAAGTTCTAGATTTGATGGTAAAATGGGATGTAACCACTCTCAATAATGATGAAATTGTGGATCTCTATAGGAATTACTCTTGCACTAAGCAGAGAAGAAGAAAAAGTCACAAAAATGGCACTGATGTGAAAGACCTGATAGAGGAACTTGCAAATTTCAAAACTGATATTCTAGTGCACCTAAACACTACTTTGGGGGAAATGTCCGCAAAAGAAAAAAACACAGAACCTTTGGCAATTTATTGCCCAAGATGTAGAAATAAACATGCTTTGTAGGAATGTCCTTTGAATAAAACATCTATCTCAGCCATTTGTAGTATCTGTTCAAAAAGGCATTCAACTGATCAATGCCACCTGCTACCACAACTCAAAATTGTGTTAGAAAATCAGACTAAGGAACTCAACTATATTGGACCGAAACAAGGGGGAAATTTCTCTCAATACCAAAATCCCCCTTGTTTTCCTACAAATTGGGGGCATAATCCTAGTACTATGCCTTGGGGACAACCAAAACCACCCCAACGTCCTTGGAATAATCCTCAATGGACAAATTCCCAAGAATGGCCACAAGCAAATTGGAGTAACCTAGCCTGGAATCAAAATCAAAACAACCCCTCATGGAATCAAAACAACCCATCTTGGAATCAAAACAATCTAGCCTGGAATCAAAATTAGACTAATCCACATTGGATGCAAAACCAACCACAGTGGAGTCAACAATACTAGTCCTATCCAAGGCAGCAAATGAATCAAGGTCAAACTCAGCATTTGTTGCCTGCACCTAATCAAAATTTTCAAGAAAAATAGCAACAAACATAGAAAGTGAAACAACCTCAACTTCCAGCTCAACCAGTCACTAATCCAAATAGCATGAGATAGACACCTCCTGTCTATGTGGCTGAAGCTGAAGAAAATGTTGAAATTAATGTTCTTGATTGTAGTAACATCCAACTTCGTTCAAGAAAAGTTGTACCTGAACCAGTTTCAAATGAAATTAAAGAAAATGAAGAGCAAGAATAATTGGAACTAGAGAAATTCCAACAAACAATAGAGATAGAAGAAAAATTGGAACCAAAGAAAATTCAACCAACAATAGAGAAAGAGACAAAAATAGAACCACAGACAGAACAGTTACCAAGGATAATTCCATATCCTGAAATATTCAATGCAATACCAAAAAATTATGAATCAGAACTGGTCAAAGAACTCAAAAATTTAACTATATCATTGCCATTATTGCAATCCATTAATGAAATACCAAATATTAACAATACTATCCAAAATTTGTGCATTAAAAAAGCAAGAAGAAAAAAGAAAGCATTTCCCAAGACTGTGCCGGTTGAAGGAAAGATAGCTGATCTCTTGTCTGGAAAACTAGTACCTCCAAAGTATAGTGACCCAGGAAGTCCAGATTATCACAGTTACCATAGGTTCAGTACCAATATCAAATGTCTTAGTAGATCTAGGAGCTGCAATAAATGTCATGACCAAGGATACAATGAAACAATTACAGCTCAAACATCTCAACCCCACATTTATAATTTTAGAAATGGCTGATAGGTCAGTTGCAAAACTTGAAGGTATCATTGAAGATGTCCCTATAGAAGTTTCTTCTTGGGAATTCCTTGCAGATTTTTTGGTTTTATAGCCAAGAAATTCAGCACATGGATATCCCATTATTTTGGGAAGACCTTGGCTTGCAACTGCAGCAGCCTTCATAGACTGCAGATCTGGAAATATGACTATTTCAAATGGTATTGATCTGAAACAGATTTCTTTATATCCTCCTGCAAAACCATCTAGCAAATTTTTAGGCTAGTTATGGTTTTCTGACTCAGATGAAGAACCAGAAGAGGTCATTTCTACACTAGCTACCTTAGTAGTAAGAGAACATATAGAAGACCTCAGTGACACAGAAAATTTAGAAAATGAAACAATCCTGATGAATGTTCTACATGAACGATGTTTAGAAGGGGAAGCAAAAAATATCCAATAATTGTTAAGTAATGAGGAGAATCAAAAATTTGAAGATGAACCATCCGTACTATCATAGGGAAACTCTGTTTCACTACCACATGGATGGCACCATCATCTGATTTTTCCTTCTCACTGTTCCATACAAGATATGCTTCCCTCAAGCAGTAATAAAATAGAAACTGCTTCTCTTCTCCCAACTCAGCAATGTCCTCTTAATCCCCTAATCACCAGGTATGAAGGAGTGAATTCAGTCCTTCTAAATACAAAACAAATAGAAGTCTAGCTAGGCAAATTTTTGAACATTTACAGCCAGCTTACTAGGGAAGAGGAAGAAAAATTGATAGTTGTCTTGCAGAAGCATGTTCATGCTTTTGCTTGGAACTACAAAGATATGTTAGGAGTTCATCCTGATATATGTACCCACAGAATCTATACTAAAGAAGTCAAGCCAGTTAGACAACCCCAGAGAAGATTGAATCCTGCCTTAAGAGATATTGTGAAAGAAGAAATTGAAAAACTTCTGGAGGTAGGATTCATTTACCCAATTTTTGATAGCCAATGGGTTTCTCCATTGGTAATAGTTCCTAAGAAAAATGGAAAAATGAGAGTATGTGCAGACTATAGGGAGTTGAATAAGGTGACATACAAAGACCATTTTCCATTACCTTTCATAGATTAGGTGTTAGATACTCTTGCTATAAAAAGATACTTTTGTTTTCTTGATGGATTTAGTGGATATAATCAAATTCAGATTGCACCTGAAGATCAAGAGAAAACAACTTTTACATGTCCATGGGGAACATTTGCCTATAGGGTTTTACCTTTTGGTTTGTGTAATGCCCTAGAAAATTTTCAGCGAGTAGTCCTAGCAATTTTTGCTGATCTGACCACCAAAAGTGTTGAAATATACATGGATGATTTCACAGTATGTGGACAGACTTTTGATTTTACATTGGAAAATCTTGACAAAGTCTTAACTCGCTATGAAACATACCAGTTATCCTTAAATCCAAAAAAATGCTTCATGATGATAAAGGAAGGGATAGTTATTGGTCATCACATCTCTCCTAAAGGGATCCAAGTTGATCCAAAGAAGGTGGAAATTATCAAGAATCTCCTTCCTCCTAAAACTCAGACTAATATCAGAAGCTTCCTAGGACACATTGGTTTTTACCGTAGGTTTATTCCCAACTTTAGTACAATAGCCAGTCCTATGTTTGCCCTATTGACTAAAGATTCTGAATTCTCCTGGACTACAAAGTGTCAGGAAGCATTTGAAGCTTTGAAAGAGAAATTAGTAACTCCACCTGTGCTTAGAGGACCTAATTGGACATTACCATTTCACATACAGACTGATGCCTCCAATACAGCAATTGGAGCAACATTAGGACAAATTGACAATGGTGAACACTATACCATCTACAACATTAGCAAGAAATTAACAGGAGCCAAGAAAAATTATACAACAACTAAGAAGGAATTTCTAGCAGTAATTTATGCCATCAACGAATTCAGGCATTACATCATAGGTTATCAAATATTTATTCACACATATCATACAGCCATTAAGTATTTGATGAATAAACCTATGGTAAGTGCAAGAATTATTCATTGGTTGTTGTTCCTGCAAGAATTTGATATCACTATAATCAACAAACCAGGGAAATCTAATGTTGTGGCAGATTTCTTGTCGAGGTTGCAGAACACAGATGAAGGGGAATTAGTTGATGACACTTTTTCTAATGAAAAAATATTTGCTATATCAGTCCAATCACCTTGGTTTGCAGATATAGCCAATTATTTGGTCACAGGGAAAGTTCCTCCATATTTCACTTCAAAACAGAAAAACCAATTGATCAAACAGAGTTCTTCTTTTGAATGGATTAAGGGTATGCTTTTTAAGTGCAATCCTAACCATGTGTTACGTAGGTGCATCCGAAAGGATGAAGTGTATGATATCCTTAGAGCTTGTCATGATGAACCCTCAGGAGGACACTGTTCTGTAAAAAGCATAGTTAGGAAAATCTTAGGGATAGGATATTACTGGCCATCTCTTCACAAGGATGTGAAAAAGTACATTAGGCATTGCGATGCATGCCAAAGAATGGGGAAACCCACCCATACAAATGAGATGCCATTGCAGCCTCAAATGGTTTTAGAACCATTTGAGAGGTGGGGGCTTGATTTTGTAGGACCTATTGATCCACCTTCTCAAGGAAAGGTGCATATTCTAGTATGCACTGATTACCTGACAAAGTGGGTAGAGGTGCATGCTTTCAAACATGCTTGTGAAGATAAGGTCATTGATTTCTTTTATACTCAAATTTTTCAGAGTGGAGCTCCATGGTCTATTACCATAGACCAAGGACCCCAATTTGCATCCAAATTCATAAAGGCATTTACAGAATTGTGTGAAATCAAACATAGAAAATCATCACCTTACCACCCACAAGCAAATGGCCAGGTTGAGGTAACAAACAAGGATCTAGAATGCATCTTGACAAAAACAGTAGCTTTTCATAGAAGAAATTGGCTAGATAAATTACCTGAAGCAGTTTGGGCCTACAATACTACTTGGAAGTCCACTACTGGATTCACACCTTATGAACTAGTTTTTGGTAAAAATCCCCTCTTACCTATTGAATTTGAGCTACTAACATTGCGCACAACACTAGAAATTAGAATTGAATTTTTGCAGGCACAGACAGACAAGATTCTATAGCTGAATGCATTGGATGAACTTAGATTGGATGCTCTACACCGAACTGAGGTAATTCAGGAGCAGAGGAAGCTATGGCATGAAAGTCACATTCAGCAAAGGAAACTTCAACAAGGAGATTGGGATTTACTATTTGATTCTCGCTATGAAGACTTTCCTAGAAATTTGAGAACTAGATGGTTGGGACCTTACTGGATTGAAGAGGTATTTGACAATGGAGCAGCTCGTCTATCTCCTATTGATGGGTCACGAAGAAATTTGGTAGTGAATGGACATCGCCTCAGAGTGTACCATACACCTCTGACTAAAGAGGAATTCTTGCAACAACTTGATAGTTTGGATACACAACAGGTGGAAGAGATTCCCTCTTCCACTTCAAAACAATCAGCATGATCATGGATTTCAAGAAAAAATAGAAAATACAAAAAAATCAAAAAAATAGAAAACAAAAAGATGAATAAATTCTGATTATGAATTCCTTCATAGGCATGGTTTTAGGGGAAATCATGAAATTCCTTCATGGACATAGTCAGAATAAAAAATAAAAAAAAAGAGAAAATGAGAGGTAAAATAAAATAAAATAAAAGGGGGAAAATCAAGAAGAAAAAAAAAAGAGAGAAAAATGAATAATTTAGTAGTGAAAACCTTTTTAAGGCACTACTGGGTTGGTGTGCATGAAAACTAGTTTTCTGGCATGTATAACCTTGAGAAATTTTTGAACCATCATTGTACAAATTCACCAAGTGCACTTGTTTTGAAATGTTGCAAAAAATCTCAGCAGAACATCAACAAAGGCAGTCATTCTTCAAAACTAGCATTAACTGTTTTTATCAGGTATATTTCTTACATTTCTTCATTGTAAAATGATTGGTGTATAGTATATGACAATTAACCATTAGCATAAAAGGTATTCATAAGAGTTGGAATACTTAAAACATGTTTTGAAAATGAAAATATTGATTTCTGCCTAATCTTCGGAACAAGAATGCCAAACACAGTGCCTGCTGTATTATCTTTGGATTGAAATTGTCTTCGGAATGACAACAGAATGAATGTTGCACTTTGTATTCAAAAAGAAGCTTTGTCTTGGGAATGACAATTTGTCTTCGAAACAAAATTTTGTCTTTGGAATAATGACTTGCTGCATCATATTTGAAATGAAGATCTGTCTTCAGAATGAAGTTCTATCTTCGGAATGAAGATCTATCTTCAGAATGAAGATCTGTCTTCAGAATGAAGTTTTGTCTTCGAAATGAAGTTTTGTCTTCGAAATGAAGATCTATCTTCGGAATGAAGTTCTGTCTTCGGAATGACGATTTACCTTCGCAATACAGCCTGATCTTCGGAATGAGGATTGATATTCGAAATGAGGATTAATCTTCAAAATGAAGATTTATATTTGCAAATAAGACTTATCTTCGAAATAAATACTTGTATTCAGAATGAAGACCTGTCTTCGAAATGAAATTATAATCTTTGAAAAGAACATTTCCACGTGGCATCCAAGAAAGACAAGGTACGATAAAATCAAATTCTTTTAGCTGCATACGATAAAAAGGAACACATGTCAGCAAGGATATGGTTTACTTTGCATGGTACTAGAATCAAGGAAAACATGGTTTACTTTGCATGTGAGAATCTATAGACTTAACAAAAAAATTAAAACCAAATGAGGTGGATCTGACGGCAAGGACGTCCATGCAATCATTCATGAATAGGTGTTCGGTGCAACAGTAGAAATGTGTGCCACCTTTCTTTTCGAAGACGTGTTTACGAAGTATAGTGCTCAGGTTACGGTTCATTCCAAAGAAGAAGAAAAGAAACAAGGTAAGCAAAGACTTAGAGCTAAACCCTACAGATCTATAAACATCAGAGAAACCAGAGATCTAGCAGAGGAATAGCAGTAGTAGTGAGAGGTTTTTGACATACCCAAATAGAAAAAATGGGGTGAAAGATCAGAACGGAACCAGCAGATACCACCTACCTCCCAGAAAATCTGGCAGTCCTACAGATTTTTGAAGATGGAGGGCTTATGCAATTTCTGGATAAGTTTAATGGGTCCTCTAAATATTTGGCTGGCATGTTCACCCATACATTCATAAACAACCGAGCACATGTTAACGACATGACTATTGAGGTAACCCCTAAAATTTTAAGTCAAATTCTGAGCTGCCATTAGAAGGGATTTCAATTTCTAGATCTGGCAAGAATACATTGGCAAATGTAGTTAATCAATTTGTAGAAGAAAATGATAGAGAGCCAGAGTATTTAACCCATAACAACACATGCAAAGGGTTAAAAAGGGCCAGCCTATAGGAACCCTGGGATGAAGTAGCCACCTGGGTAATTAAATTCCTAACCTGTGAAGGGCAGTATGTGCTGTTGTCAAGGCATCATCTGCGAATTTTAAACCATCTCATACATGGTGAGCAGCAATCGAAAGTTAGGGTAAATCTTCCCTGTATCTATATCAAGAATTAAAAAACATGGCAAAGAGATATCAGGAGGGCAAAGGAAGCCTTCGCCACCATGGCCTCATCAAACTAGTTTGCCAACACCATTTTAGAGGAAACCCTAGGAGTTTTGATAGGTTTTACTCTACCCTAAATGATGTCATTTTTAGGGATGAAGATGAGGAAGAAGAAGAACTAGATGCTGTTGACATTGTTGTAGAGGAAGAAATAGCTACTGTAGAAGCTGCTATAGAAGATGAAATGGAAATTGCTACAAAAGCTATTCCAGAACCACACCCAGCAGCAGCAATAGAAAACCTTGCTCCTGAACCCTCAACTTCATGAACCAAGAAAAAAAAGAAACGAGGGTCTGGAACTGGCAGCAGAACAGAAAAACAAAAGAAAGTTCATTTTTTTGAGGTGACTACTGATTTGACAGAATAGGGAAATGAAGCACTTAACCAAACAGAGGAGGAAATAACAAGGGAAATAGAGGTATTTGAAACTGTCCCCACAACCCCTGCTAACACCAAGAAATAGAGCAAAAAGAATAATTTTACATCTGGAACTAGGAGGTCCACTAGAATTCATTTGAAAGAAATAGCAGAACAGGTTATGGAGGAAGAAAAAGGACAAAGTAGCCTAGATGTCACAGAAATACAATCAGCCTCTGAAAATTTTCTAGAATTCCCTGAACAGATAGCTGAGGCAAAAACTGGGAAGGATAATTTGGAGGAGGCTACAGTTCAACAGGCTACAGATATGGTAGATGCCCTTATAGACATTTTTATAGAGCCTCCTCAACAAGAACAAATTGTTGTAGAAGAAGAGATATTGGTTGAGCAGCCAACTATAGCTGATTTGTCTGCATCAGCTTTTGAAGCAGAAACATAAGTGGAATACATCATAGAGCAGCTAAAAGTAGCAAGAAGTGTTGTCAGCACACAAACCAAGTGGATTGAGGAGAAAGAAAGCATCATTGAGATACAGGAAAGAAAAATTGCAGAGCTTCAACAGGAAGTGGCAGAATTGAGAAAAATGTTGTCACAGCCAACTGTATCCATTGATGAAGACAATTTGGCTCAATTGCTTTTGGGTCTATCAAAGGCAGATGACTCTGTTGAAATAGACATGGGTGTTCATTTTGAAGTAGCACCCCTTCATTCTGAAGAAGTGCCTATTCATTCTGAAGTAGCACCATATCATTCTGAAGCATTGCCTTCTTGTTTTGAAGATGCTTCAGAAATGGTAAAAAACATAGCAGAGGATGTTGGAGATGAGCCACCAACACAGGAACAGTCCCAGTAGCAAGAAAATGTTCAAGTAAGTACTCCTATTGAGGCCCTTGTATTTCAAACTGTTATACTTTTAGCAGATAAGGGGGTACAAGTAGAATTACTATCTGATGACAACCCAATAGAAATAGCAAATAAGGGGGTATAGGTAGAATTATTGGTAGATAGTCAACCAGTGGAAGTGGCAAAAAAAGGAGTTCAGGTAGATCTGCTACCTAGGATCCCCCTTGTAGTCAGACCACCTAATACTGTGTCTCTATAGCAATATAATGCAGACATAGCCAATTGGATGATTAGATATGAGCAGCTTGCTACTAAGACTAAAAAATTCAAATTGGAAAGGAAACAACTAGAGGCAAAAAAAATAGAAAACCAAGCATTAAAAGAAAAGGTGTCTGACTTATGCCAAATTGCTGAATTTTTAGTTCAATTTAGACGACCAGCCAGATTTTACAGCCTTATTTTAAAAGAAAAATACCTCAGATGGCAGGTCATGAGGATTAGTTCAAACCTCCCATATAAATTGGACACAACTGCAAATTTCCTGGAAGCATATTTTGACAGTCCCATAGAACAGAAAAATCTCCTATGTGAACTATTTTTGCACAGTTTCTTCATTCCAGAGGAAGTAGAGTTTCATCCTCAAATCTACATTGGAGATGTTCAGCTGAGAGCATTTATGTCTACTTTGTAGAATCAACTTTACTGGGATCAAGAGAAAAATCAGAATAAAGAGATTGAAATAAGGGCTGAATTGTTAGTCAGAGCAATCTAGCCAAACCACCCAGTTATCACCAGACAACACTTCTCTATGATGAACAGGGATGATGTAAAGAGGATGTACTTGAACAACTTAAGGGACTGTGTGGCCAGATTCAAAAATTTTAGTGATCACAATTTTTTCCCAGCATTGTTAGTGTGCAAAAATAGATGGGATGAACTTTCCATGTCTTTGAAAAAAAGAGAACCCATCTCCCCCATCAACTTAGAATGTTCCAAAAGAAGAGCAGAAGGTGTAATCCAGCTGATTGAAATCATGCAACATAACTGGATAGGTCTTAGGTTTAGGCCTCCAACCATCATCAGTCCAATTCCATTCTACTTTGAGGAAGATGCCCAACCTGAAGAACAGTTTGAAGACTGGCTCAGAAACATTTAGGAAAACAGGGGGTATTAAATAGGCAAGAAATTATTCTACAGGTCATGGAATCTAAACATGGACATATGTGATTCCATAGCCCAATAGAATGCATGAGGGCATGCATTAATATAAGTTAGGGGGAAAATGATGAGGCCCGGAAATGCCTCAATCATAACATGTTTTAAACACTAAAATTGCCTATAAACTCTTATGTTTTATCTGATATGTTAGTTAAGTTGATTCAATATGCTGTATATTAACCATTTTGCATGATCAATGTATTTGGAATATTATATGCTGATTTTTACAACTTTTTACATAGTTTTGTGTTCTTTTTTATATGACTTGCTAAAATGGGATATGCTTAGAATAATAGCAGCATTTCACTAATCATGTTTTGATTTGTCTCAAGCATTTATTTCACCTAAATCGCAGCAATGGTGCAAGCAAACTGTTGCCATGCAGCAAAAACTGGTCTTTCCCATGTAAATTCTAGCCAGTTGTCCATAAATAGCAAGGCATGGAATTCACATGTGGAAAGAAATGAAGACCATTAGAATTTGATCTTAAGAGATAACCCACCTAAGAGATGCAAAAGAAATCACTGGAAAAACACACATTTGTTCATTTCAAAGTATCTTCGAAATGAACAGATATCTTCGAAATGAGAGAACATAGCATCTTCAAAATGAGCGAATCTTCAGAATGAAGAATGTAGTATCTTAGAAATGAGCGGATCTTCAGAATGAAGAATTCAGTATATTTGGAATGAGCAATCTTCGAAATGAAAATTGTAGTATCTTTGAAATGAGAATTGCATTGTCTTCGGAATGAAGCCACTTATCTTTGAAATGAAAATATAATGTGTTTCTTTGACTGGTTGACCGATTTTTGAAGCTGGAAAAAGGGAAATAAAGGTCATAAAAGGTAAAGGAAAAGATCTTCCATCTATCTTTGTCGTCATTACCGACCAAAGCCATAATTAATGGAAAGATCAAAGAATAAACCTAGAATTTGTTGCAGCATAGTAGGATTAGATATTTTGAGATATTCTTTGTTTGTAATCAGATCATAGGATAGCTATAAATATTGCTCCCATTCAGTTTGAGCCAAGTAGGTAGTAAGTAGTGAGAAAAGAGTAAGGAAGCTAGCAAAGAATACAGAGAATAGGTAGAAATTAACTGTTATAGTCCTGTAACAGTTTTTCAACAGAATTATTGTAATCATGTCTTTTAATCAATAAAGTGCACCAGTTCTATTTCATATTGCTTGTAAATGAGTTTTATTAAGATCTAGAGAGAGAGAGACTCATACCTTCTTCTGGAAAAGGAGGCTGGCCACTTCCAGACCTAGGAGGAGGACTAACAACAGGTTTTTATTCTGATTTTGCTACAACAGAATGAGTTGTAGAACTTGTTATTTCAATTGCTTGTAAACAACTAACAATATTTATGATCTTAGTTTATTTATTTTTAGATTAAACTTGTGCTTAATTTTTTAGTTGTAATCTTTACTTTTAGCAAAGCTTCCATTTTATTTCAGACTATTATTTCCAGAATTTGCTGTTTTCTGTAATTTCTTGCATTTTGTGTTTTGCTGTCAACCCCCACATAGAAGATTGACAACCTTCTGTTATAGAGTCTTGATAGGGTTTTATTTTCCATGCTATAATTAGATTTCCATTGCTGCAAAAGTAAATATATTTCCTTTCTGCAATTAGAATCAGACTTTCAATTCTACAACTGTTATTTCTGCAACATAATTAGGTCTCATTCTGCAATTGTAAATCAGGATTTAATTTTTGTAGTTAATGATTAGTTTCCATTTTTGCAATTAGATTAAGGTTTAATTTATGCAATTAGAGATAGGAATGTCCTAAAACCCCCCACACAATCGGTTCCACCAATAAGACCTGTTGCTCTAGATTGACCTAAGTTATAGCTATTTCACTTCTTATTTCGCAGATAGCCTTGTACACAGCCCTAGATTGACAAATCCATTGAGAATTAATGATGGTATAACGACTACCCATAAGGGTGAAAAACCTCCACACCCTTTGGCTACCACCATTAGAGAATCCCAACTTTCTCCTTCATCATTTTATTTGGATATGCCACCCCAATTTCTTGAGCATGCTACACTACGCATATCCATATTCATGGAAAATAATGGTTGAGGAGACTATAACATATGTGAAACCCACGTATGTGACAACCCTATCTAATCTATCCAATATTTTGGCCGTCCCTCAGCCTCAGTGTTGACTATCGATACCATCATACAGTTATGAAGTCCCAAAAACCACACCAACTTTGTATATTCAGGAGTAGACTCTTCGATCCCCACACCAACTTCTTCACCACAACAATCTAGCTTTGGTGATGCAATTACACACCTATCCAACCCTCAATTTGCCTTACGATATCTACAACACTTACATTGGCACGGGTTTATGTTAGGCCATTATGAGCAAGGGCTACGTACACCCATTAACCCTCGTGTTCGATCACCCACTGACAAAACTGGTCTAGGTTATCTCCCAACCACCTCCTATATATTAGAAGATTAGATATAAGATTTATCCTTACATCCTTCATGTCCAACACACACCTTGGAAGAGTACATTGACATGGACATACTAGAATACACGCCTTTGCCCACATCAACCATCATCGTCCCCTATGATTTATTCCAATAATATCCTATGCTCGATACCTCCTTGTTCTATGATGTTCAGAGATTAGCAAAACACTTTGCTATCTTATCTCTGGCTATACCACTAATAGAGCCAAAACTCATTATGCCTGATCCACCACCAATAAAACTAGACACCATTCTGCCTGATCCACCACATATAGATTCAGTCTCAGTCCCACTTGACCTGCCACTGATACGCTTATTTATATTCCCACCTATACATAGATAGTTACAAAGAGTAGCCTCTTGTCCCCATTCACTGCTAGTTGTCCTATGACCTCCCTTGAGTCTCTTAGGATGTGCACAAACTATCCAATCTCTGTCACTAGATTCTACCACACCTACTTTGCCTGTAGCATTGATTAACATGGTTGAGGTGGAACTATGATCTCCCCTTCATTATAGTCACTAACAGATTCGAGATGAAACCCCAAATCCAAACTTTATAGATCTTGCACATGTCTCACACATCCCGATGCCTAGAGAATTTCTTCTTTCACCCCATGTCTTGTGAGTATAAAATGCCCCTTCCTCATCCACATCATCCCAACCCCATCAGGTCCATCACATGGGAATTTATATAGATGATGAATATGAGCTCAGTGAGGCCATCGATGACTTCAATCTCATTCCTATCCCTAAATAGTTGCATGATGGATCTCACATGCTCATAGAGGACATGATCAATGTAGACATCGATGATGATCCAAAAAATCCATACATCCTCAAATTAGTCGCTAGCCTCTCACCCAAGGAGCACATCACCTTCACGAACTTCCTATGCAAGTATATAAAATTGTTCACATGGTCTTACAAATACATGTCGGATACTTGACCCTACCACAGTAGTGCATAATATTATACTAGATCCCAATGCCAAACCAATAAGATAAAAGCTACGATGCATGCATCCAACTATCACATTAATAGTAAAATCTGAGCTCCAAAAGCTCCTAGATGTTGATTTCATAATACCCATCAACTATCCCGAGTGGGTATCTAGCATGGTCCCTATCCCCAAACCATCCGGTGATGTTCATGTTTGTACAGACTTTCGTGACCTAAACAAAGCTTGTCCCAAAGACAACTTCCCTTTACCCAACATTTATTCCCTCGTTGACTCCATCACAGGTCACGAAATGATTTCCCTCATGGATGGATTTTCTAGATATAATCAAATTCGGATCAACCCGATCGATCAACACAAAACTTCCTTCACAACACCCTGGGGGACCTTTTGCTACAAGGTCATGCCCTTTGGCCTTAAAAATGCTGGGGCAACCTATCAACGAGCCATGACCTACATCTTTCATGACCTAATGCATAAAAATGTGGAAGACTATGTAGATGACCTCATAGAAAAATCAAAAAAATGTGCTGACCATCTCAAATATCTCCATCAGATTTTTGATCGACTACTAGAACACAATGTGCACCTCAATACAAAAAAGTGTGTATTCGATGTTACATTAGGAAAAATATTAGGATTCATTGTCTCCCAATGAGGCATTGAAGTAGATCCTAGTAAGGTGAAATCCATCATCGAGATGCCTCCTCCCACCAACCTAAAGCAATTGCATAGCCTCCAGGGTAAGATTACCTCTATTCATATATTTATAGCGCAATTATTAGACAAATGCCAACCATTCAATCATCTCCTACAAAAAGGAGTACACTTTAAATGGGATGAAAACTATCAAGCCACATTCGACACTATCAAAACTTACCTTACATCATCATCGATCATGTCACCGCCAAACCCACAATTACCACTAACTCTATACATCTTAGCCACATAACTCGCACTAGGTACACTCTTAGCTCAAAAGAACTCTCTCAAAAAAGAGTAGGCTATCTACTACATCAGCCACACACTAGTTAGTTACAAAATGAGATATGGATACATGGAGAAGCTATGCCTAGCAGTAGTATTCACTACCTAGAAGCTAAGACACTACATGTTAAACCACACAACTTTTGTCATCACCCGAGATAATCCCCTACGGTACATGATGAACAAGAGTTATCACAACTCATGCATAGCCAAATGGATCATGCTCCTAACCGAGTTCAACCTAGAAAGGGAAAGTCATTGCTGACCAACTAGATGAAGCCCCTATAACTGACAATCAACCCCTCCTCATCCAACTCCCTGATGATTCTATCTTTCACATAACCAAATATGAGGAATATGTCAAACCAGAATTTATGGCTGACCTCACCATGTTCTTTGACTTGTCCAGGTGTCTCCATGCTAGGGGTGCAGGCATTTTTTTCTTTACACCTGAAGGAGAACCACTCCCATTTTCATTCAAAATTGATTTTCCTTGTACCAATAACAATGTAGAGTATGAAGCCCTAATCCTAGGACTGAAACAAGCACACTCTATGCACATCAAATGCCTCCACATCATAGGCGATTCACTTTTTATAGTCAATCAAGTGCAGGAACTTTGGCTATGCAATTTCCCAGTTCTACAACAATACAAGAAGATCACCCAACAACTCCTATCCCAATTTGAATGGTATTACCTCAAATCCACATTGCGCTCATAAAACCATTTTGTAGACACCATGGCCTCCTTAGGGTCCCTCATCTCACAAAACTCAACATCCAACACCACATCTATATCCATTCATACACTTACACAATCTGCTATATCACCCACACCTCCCACAGATGATGGTGGTGTGTATGTGGTAAACATCGAACCTCACGACCCATGGTTCTCACATATCAAGGAATACATCAAACTAGGTTTCCTACCATGTGATTTTCCCCATGCCCAAAGTCAAACCTTTAAACAAAGAGCGATCCACTACACCTTGCTAGGGGACATCCTTTACCACCGCAGCTATGATGGTATACTCTTGCGTTGCCTAGAACCGCAAGAATCATAGTGGGTTGTACAAGAAACCCATGATGGTACTTGTGGTGGCCATTTTAGTGGCATGGTGATTACCAAATGCATTCTTCGTATGGGCTACTACTGGCCTAAAATGGAGCAAGACTATTGTGAGTATGTCAAAAATTGCATCAAATGCCAACAACATGCCAACCTAACACATTTACCATCCCAAGCACTTCAACCAATCCAGTCCATGTGGCCCTTCTCCCAATGGGGCCTGGATATAATTGGACAAATTACACCTGCTTCCTCTAGCAATCATAAATTTATCATCACAACAAAAGAATATTTTACAAAGTGGGTCAAAGCCATCCCATTGGTCCAAACTACAGGAGCCAAAATTGCAACATTCATCATGGAGCATATCATATGCCGCTTTGGAATTCCCTCCCAAATTATTTTAGATAATGGGAAATATTTCAAAAATAAGACTGTCTGAGCATTGTGTGATAGATTTCACATACACCATAGCTTTTCAACCCCATATTACCCTCAAGGAAATGGCCAGGCAGAGGCCACTAACAAAACCATCTATTCTATTCTTCATAAAACTATAGTAGAATCTCACCGGGATTGGCATAATCAAATACCCCTAGCCTTGTGGGCATATCGTATGAGCATTCATACTCCTACTAGGGCAACACATTTTTCACTTGTCTATGGGGCAGAAGCTATCATGCCCCTTGAGCTGGAGATACCCTCTTTATAGATATCCATGAAATATTTCATTGACGATGACACTGCTCGCCAAGCTCATCTAGATAAACTAACACTCCTCGATGAACGTCGCATCCATGCCATCGAGCACACACGAGTATATCAAGATCACCTTCATCATGCCTACAATAGTAAGGTACATCAATGCAAATACCAGATTGGCGACTTGGTTCTCAAGGAGAACCAACAAATCACAAGTCAACCTCACCAGTAGCATGATAAATTCACCCCAAACTGGTTGGGTCCATTTATTATCACACACAAATACGGTTTAGGAGCATATCATCTAGCAAATATTGAAGGCCTTAATGATCCTGAACCCATCAACATCTTGCACCTTCATGCTTTCAATGCATGATTCATAAACACAGTCACCATCATGAGTGTCACATAGTGTTAGAAATAAATCACCAAGCACATCACCGTATGAATCTATTATTTATGCTTTATTATTTCTCTATACATGTACATTTCACCTTTCTACCATTTTTATGCTTAGGGTATTTGTTTTTCCTTTTGCAAGACTCACATCATCAGTAGGAGAGCTCTACAGTGACCTCACCTACCACCATGCAGGACCATCTACAGCCACAACAAAAACCCATTACATCGACCGATCTCTCCTGACCACCAATCGCCCTTCATACCAGGCACTCCTCGCATTCATCCCATTCAGGTCATCACACCTCACCTCGACATCATTCCCCTCGCTAGTGAGGTTCATCCTATTTGCCACACTCTAGTGACAGCCAGATCTCCATGTCCTCTTTTGATGATAAAGAGGAATCCACCCAACCGCAAGCACAGGGATCATCCTCCCATCCATTTGATGATCTCAAACATCACTATTCACCTCCAAGTCATCCACAACATCCCATAGGATCCTACCACCCACCTAATAGGGAATACACACCTCATCAACCTCACCCTGCATTTCTACCCGCTCCCCTTCCCAATGGTGAGTCTACCTACGCCCAAGCTACTCAAGATGGTCATGCAAACATCCCTCCTTCTCATTTTCATCATCGCTCCCAGGGCCATCACCTATGCCACCGGTCCTCAAGACACCACCTTCACCACTATGAGGCTTACCACCCCAACCAATTTTACAATCACCATAGTCATTTCACTCTATTGCTTCCTCATTGTAGCCTTATCCTTTTTATACCATGCATCGAGCCATTCCATTCGCCTTGGAATCTCGCTCGCCCCCTTCCCCAATACCATCACCGCCACACCATAAGATACAACATCTCATCTCCCATATCAAAGCTCTAGAGTTGTAGATGAGCCACTACCATTGCCATGTCCACCCATGGTAGTCTCCCACGACCCATCCACCCTCACCACCACGTAGATCCCTTCCTCGACCCTGGACTCAACCCATGCCAGAACCCAGACCCATGCCTCCATTACCAGATCATCTTTCACCCAGACCTCGCTCACCTCTAGCAGATCCATACATCTATCCTATGCCTATTCCACATACACCCCTTTCCAAAATGTTCCATCATCTCATGCACCAGGGTCTTATTGACCTACCTGAGATTCAACCTATTGATCCCTCATGTCCTAAACCATGCAATTACAATGAGAATCAATTTTGCATCTACCATCGCCAGCCAGGTCATGATATCAAAGAGTGCAGATCATTCAAAACCCTGGTGCACAACATGTTGCATGGTGAGCGTACCCCATCACCAGAGCGTTCTTTTCCATTTAGCCAACTTGTCAGTCCTCTGCATCACACCACTCCCAGGACTTTACCACCCCACAGTACCCTAACAATGCCCACCCGCTATATTCATAACATTTCCAACTATGGCTCCAGCCGTAGTTCTAGCCATGTCATCACTTCACCATCCCGCTCTCGCCTGGATCTATGCCATTTCACCCAATAGTAGTGTTAGTTCCTCGTCTTCTTCTATCTCATTCTTCTACTTCTTACATACGTTGATTCATTTCTTCTCTTCTATATTTTTTGGCCGTTGGTGATACCCTTTCCTTGATTGGTTACCAAAGCCTATTTCTTCTCACTTCTTCCACTTGTACATTCCACTCTCACATCTTCCTTCTTCTTGGTGACCATTACATACACTTATACAACTCACAACTTATACATCTACTACACACACACACCCCACATGCTAGGGCAACCATGATCATAGCATCGCACTTTTTGTCATCATTACACACTTTACTCATCTGTAAATAGGTTCTTCTAAAATTCTCCTTCTACACAACATAACTTTCTTCTTGTAAATATCGCATTCCTCCACTTGCATCACTTATAGTTACATTCATTGCACATATTCATATGCTTTATAGTTAAAATTTTAATTCATGTTTGTACATTCTTCCCCAAAATGCGCCTCAACAGGAATAATACATGCACTTGTTAGCATCACCACCTGGATGTCCATTCCCCCTTTTCAGGATCAGGGTATACATAGGTGTCATGTTTAATTTTGACTACTCTGTAGTTTAGGCAATCAAGTGTCACCCATAGCTACTGAGTCTTGTACATTCTTCTTATGGTATTTTAGGCTGGTTCAACTTCTCTCATGGATCGCTCACAACAAGTTACACATTAACAATTTTGAGCCTAGGAAAGAGGACATCTTGAGTAGATATCGCCATCTAGCGAACGGTATCCCCTTCTCATCCTATCACCTGCATGGTCAACATACGACCTAGGGATAAACAAAGGGATCAAGCATAAGAAAAATTAAATAACTGGGTAGAAAACAAACTTCATCGCCCATACAAAAGAGAAAAAATAAAAAATAAAATAAAATAAAATAAAATAAAAGAAACAAAAAGAGCACTACCACAATCAGATAGGTTAACACTAGAACAAGGGCAGAAAACAAAAGGAAATGCCTCTTGATATCACACATGTTATGCTTATCGCCTTTGGTCCTTAGGTTCAACATAACACTATGGGATAATTCCAAAAACCTGCCTACCAGTGGAATAATATTATAGGTGACAACACATCTCTTACATTAGCATCTCGCTTTTGTAGAGATCACTATTGTGGATGGATGAGCTAGCTAGTCCGGTAGCATCTACAATGGGTTAATCCTACCTCCCTCAAAATGGATAAATGAACCTTACACATTCACACACATAGGTCCAAGACAGATTTTGAACCAGCCCGATCATGTTATAAGTTGCCACAAAACTTGTATAGCTAAGGGTTTGAGATTTGATTGTCATAACTATGTTAGTCAAAACCATTACACATGCCTTACATTATCCATCGACCCTAAAATCATGGAATGGATAGCATCCATACAGGTCAATGCCACCATACAAGTGCTTCCTTGGTGCATTTCAGTAAGTCCATACATGCATACATGCATCTATGTCAGATACATTTGATACACATTATAGTTATGCATTCATCCTACATGCATTTCATATCAAATTACATTTATTGCATTCATCCCATATGCATTTCAAAATTGAGTCACAATATCACACTTACTCTACATACATTCATTATGAAATCACATTTGATATCACATCATGTCGCATTGGAAATACAATCATAACACTATTCTACAATCCATTTATACCACAACACGATAATAGATCTAAACCATGTCATACATGTATATCTATTCATCAGACATATCTACAAATTATGTTATGCTAATCCATGCAAACATAAACAAGAACACATTTCAAACCATCAAAATAACACATGTATATATAATAGCCAAAATCAACAAGGTATATGTATATATATCATCCATACAAAATGCTCGAAGGCTACAACCTGGGATCATGCCCATCATCGTCTAGCATCAAAAAAAAATGCCCGTAGGCTACAATAAGTAGTAAGTATCCTAACCCCCACTAGGAGTCTCCCCATGGCCCCCACGACGTGCTCGCATCCCTACAACCTGGCTCGACTCCACCCCGAATGCTGGAACCGGATCCATAGTAGGCTGATCCTGCATAGTAGCTCTAGCACCTCTCTGACCCACCGTAGCAGCACTACGTTGACTCTAATATGAGGGTGCCCATACCTACGACTGAGACCCAGACTGCACCACAACTCGATCATAATCGGGTAGAGGAATCCCATGCACCAACAAAGTAGTCTCGCACATCATCTTCTTGGTGGTCTCAACCACCAACTGACTAGTCAAAGTATCGATCATCTGCTCCTGCCTAGACATAGCAGCCCTCATCTCCACCATGTCTGCCTCCAACTGCTGAATCCGATCATGCAATCCCTATACATCCTCCACAACTGGCCTCTCCAAAATGTCATCGGGAATCTACTGTGCTATATCAAAAAATACCCCAATATCAATGGTATCATCGATACCACCCATACCGGCCACCCCACCTCCCTCAGCTTAGGCTCCAACGGTCTACTCTATCCCAACATCTACACCCACATCCACCTCCTCTACCCTCACATCCTGGGTACTCATCAAAGCACCTATGTGACATTGTGACCATCATGGAGGAACCTCCTCCTCAACAATAGTCATACTCACTGCCCTAGCCCGAGTCCTCCTGCTCACTCTCCTCTCTGGTGGAGGTGCCCCAGCAGCAGGTGCCACCCACCGATCCACCACACCTCTCCCAGGCTCCCAAGACTATAGCGCCCACCATGCATCAAACTTTGGTGTCATCCCTACATCCCCTACATCTGGGATATCCATAGGAGGGTCCCTCTCCCCAACCCAAGGTGGTACAATAGGGTGCTCTCCTCTATCTCCCTGTTGACTAAAATAAATAACAAGAGTCCCTAGAACATCCTACCACAAATCAAACTGGCACTTTACTCGATCAAACTGAAAGTACTTAGTCTATCGAGTATATCTCCCCACCAACCATCTACCCCGTCGTATGGCCCGTAGCTGCTCATCATCCTCCTTCCAACTCACCCCACCCAACCATGGTCTCCACTTTATGTCATCCGACGTCAGCTCCCCAAACTTAATCCTCCACAAAACTGGGTCACCCTCATGAGGCCTCTTCATACCCTGCTCAGCCTCCGTACTCCACCTCAAGGTGTAAGGATACTCCTTACCCTCCACATGTACAGGGTGAGGTAACAAAGAGGGCCTCTCAATGGCTATGTGCTCCCATGCCCATACCTACAGCAAGGGAATCACACTCAATCCTGTCTGCCTACCCCAAACCACATCATGCAACTCATGGTATACTTGGGCCAATAGTGCAGGCACCCATGCAAACACAACCTTGTGCTCCACCAGATCACTAACTATATCCAGCATGTTCCAGGTAAACAACACCCCGAAACTATCAAGAAGGGCATATGTAGAGATCATCATCATCGCCACACACTGCCTATCCGAGATCTTCTTCTGTAGCCACAACCACTCATAATCCATCTTAGAGATATCGATCTCTCTCCACCCAACCCCAAATAATCTCTCCAAAACCATGTCCTTCCTCCCATATTTGGCTTCCCTCACAAGAACACCCTCAATCGATAGTTGGTAGATACGGTAAATGTCTTCCAACATCACGGTCATTTCCCCCGTAGGAAAATGAAATGTGTTCCTGTCTGCATCCCACCGCTCACATAAGGCAGACACATATGCCCTATTGGTGAAGATGCTCTTACACTCCCACACACCTCGGAAGTGTATGTCATCTAGCCACTGTAGCTCATCCTCAGTCGTCATCAGTTTCTCAAACACCTTCTTAAACTTCCTCACCCGATGACGGGGCTCAAGCACCTTCACCTGTTCAACACATAACACAACATGCATCAGTAACCCACATAACAAATCAATCAAATTCAACTTCATCACGTAGAATTTACAAATTGAAAACATTTAATTTGGCACACATCCCGAGACAAAATAATGTACAAACAAAATGACAAAACACATCAACAACACAGTCACATATTTGGATACCCATTTTGTCATTTCATGGCAAAATTCCAAGCACATACGACAAACAATACACATTGGTCGCCCAACAACCAATAACAAACTCAATTGTACAACTACTATGGCACGCAATCCAAAACTTGATCAATTAATATGACATACAAAAATAAATCACATTTTTGGATACCCATTTTCCCACTTAATGGTAAATGTGTCGACAAAATTTAGAAACAAAGCACCAATCAACACAGATCTAACAATCAAATCTGTCCTAAAAACACCAAAATCGAACACACATCTAGGCACACAATCTAAAAATAACAATCATATTTTTAGATACCCATTTGCCCATTTAGTGGTGGAAGTTCAAACTGACATCGAGTACAGTCTACATCGGGCTCCCTATAGCTCATTTTTAGTTTAATACTATCTACACCATGGCACGCAAATCAAAGGCATGTCAAATGAAGTCAGCTACCAAAACAACCAACATTTTTGGACACCCATTTTGCCTTTCTACAGTGAAATTTTCATTAGTTTTTAGAGATTCTACCTCTAACATGGCATATCTAATGCCCTAGGGTTCACACATTACACCTCAAAGCATCAAATTTCTGAAATCACATCAAATGAAATCAAAAAAATAAAATAGTCGCATAACGGAATACCCATTTCCTACTTTAGCGGACAAAGTGCAAAAACATATCAATGTCAGTACATCGTTACCTCAAAAATTGATAGTCAAACTTCACACCTACTCTACCCATTACCCGATCAAATTGGCGATAAAACAAACCCAATTGAAAAACCGACCGCACTTTTGGGTACCCATTTGGTCCGTTTATCACTATGTGTTCAAATTTTACTTAAAAGTTACAATTTTTTTTAAATCGGGATGAAAACCTCCCCCCCTCATTCACATTTTCCCAAAAAATAAAAAATAAATAAAACAAGGTAGACGATCACTTACCGGTGGGTTCCCGTGCCTGATGCCAGTTGATCTGCATCCTTTCATCATTGTCACTCTCACAATCATCACCCGTGCTCCTTTCGTGTTGTCAAATGTTCTCCCAAACCACTTTCCAAAGTCGTGCATCGTTCAAATGAGCCCCCCCATGCAAATTTGGGCTTAAATATGCTTTAAACCCCGACTCGCGACCCGGGTCGTGAGTTAGGTCAAAATCGCTACCTGGGTCACGAATTGAGCCAGAACACCCCAAAACATCCCCAAAACCCTAGGAAAGCAGGGAAATGCCCTCTAAAACCCTAGGAGCCTCCAAAACTTACCTTTTAACACCATTTGCAAACACACATTTCATTTTACCGATAAACTTGTCCTATTCATACTTTTGGACCACGCTGATCTGGTCGCAAAAGCAAAGCAATCAAAAGTTGTCATTCTCAAGCAACTAGTATGGCATCGTAAATGTCATACGAACTCAACAAAATCATAGCATTGCATCCACAATCATCCATTTCATTTTATCGACATTGCTTTTTATTTCTTTCCTCTTCTTCTTCTTTCCTTCTTCTCTTCTCCCCCTAGGCATCCAGTTAATGTTGTATGGTCACGCTTCGAGTGGCTACATACCTTTGATTAGATCCCATTATTTTCCCTTCTCCTTCTAGGCTATCCAGTCAATGTTGTATGGTCACGCTTCGAGCGGCTACATACCTTTGATTAGATCCCATTCTTTTTCCTTCTCCTTCTTGGCTATCCAAGTCAATGTTGTATGGTCACGCTTCGAGTGGCTACATACCTTTGATTAGATCCCATTCTTTTCTCTTCTTACTAGCAATCATATTCATCATGCATTGGTATCTTTATCAATCGTTGCATCATCAATTCACCACACTTCATTCACCTCATTGTTGATTCCTCGTTTGAGGGGGTATTCATATCCAAATTCAGCTTTGCATGCAACCACAACATCGAAAATCCAAAAGTGCGATTAGCACATTTGTCTACAAATTTTTTTGCTGAATATTATCATACGATTATAATCTCAATCCCAAATAGACATGGGTTACATCAGGAGAGTTACGCGTCACCATGGAGAAGTCAATCTAGCATTCATGTACGTCGAGTACACAATGGATGATACGTTTGATCAATCCTAGCGCAACATTTGGAAATGGACTTCGCGACCACGCCGATATGGTCACGAGTTGATGATCCAAATGTTAAACTAACTCAAATGGTTTGACACTTGTCGCCATGTTCTCATCAATCAATCAACAACAAATATTTAGTTAGGCTTTTGTCCTAATCATACTTTTGGACCACGCTGATCTGGTCGCAAAAGCAAAGCAGTCAAAAGTTGTCATTCTCAAGCAACTAGTATGGCATCGTAAATGTCATACGGACTCAACAAAATCACATCATTGCATTCATAATCATTCATTTTCCCTTACTAGCATTGTTTTTATCTCTTTCCTCTTTTCCTTCTTTCCTTCCTCTCTTCTTCCCCTGTGGACATCAAGTTGATGTTGTATGGTCATGCTTCGAGCGGCTACATACCTTCGATTAGATTCCATTCTTTCTCTTCTTTTCCCTGGATACCCGATTGATTTGTATGGTCACGCTTCGAGCGGCTACATACCCTTTGATTGGATTCCATTCCCCTTCTATCCCTTTTCCTTCTACACAAACCCTTCATATTTTTGTATTAAATTGTGTTCTACATAGTATAGTACAAAAAGGGGTAAATGTAGACACCCAAAAGTCGCACACTGCTATACCTATGTACTTGTAGATCCTTCTGGACACTTGTAGATTTACATAGGCCATCCTAGGTACCCCTAGGCTATCGTAGACCAGCGTAGACTATTGTAGATCATCCTAGACATGCGTAGATTGTTGTAGTCATGTGTAGTCATACGTAGATGGTCGTAGTCATGCGTAGATCACCATAGATTGTCATAGCATCGTGTAGACTCCCATATACTACTTCATCGGCTTTCAGGTCCTAAACCCTCACAAGCCTTCCAAATTACATCCAACACATCAAAATATCATTCGATGGTCTATTCATATGCAATTGAGGCCCCCACGGGGTATTAGTTGGCCAAAACAATTAATAAGTCAATACCCAAATTCTAATTTAATGTTGACTTCACTTAAGTCACTTTTTAGGGTAAATTTGATTAAAAGAACCTTTAATCTTGATTAGCCTTAATCAAATCCTCCCACATGTGTGAGATTAGGGTTTGTTGAGATATTTCTTTAATCATGTTTAAATTGGCTTAAACACCTCCTAATCAGGATTAGCCCTAATCCATCCTCACACATGTGTGAGGATGAGATATTTCTCATAAGGAATGTGATGTTGCCACATAGCATTTCTTAACCTAACCCTAGTTAGAATCAAACCTAGGTTTAGTCTATCTAACCCCCCCTGCACCTTGCCTTTGCCTATAAATAATGGGTCCCAAACCCCTAATTAGATCTGATTCCCAAATTCAACAAAGCATAGTTACTCTGCAGAAATGGAAAGTGAACATTAGATAGTTTACAGAGAGCACAAATAGATTTTGACAGCATACAAAGGCACCCCAACTGCCTTAGGACCGATCTACCAAAGAGATCTTACCAGAGGAGCATCACAACTCAATTCACAACCTACCCTGTGAATCCGACCTAAATTTGCAACCCGGGTCACGAATTGGGTCTACAGGCCCCAAATCACCCCAAATTTGGGAGGTAAGCTCTATTTTAGCATATTATTACCTTCTGCACATTTTATTTCAGTTTTTGTTATGGTTTTACAGTCATTTCATCTTTATAAATATGGGGCCTAACTAAGGCAAGCCCCCCAACGTATTGACCCTTTCTTGCAAGTTTCTTTCAGGTTATTCAGTAGATTTGAAGGAGAAGAACACCAACAAATAGCAACCCAGTGGTGGCCCGCATACAAAGAAGCCCACCTACACTGAGGGACATCAGAAGAAGGCATCAGGCCTATAGTGTATTCATGAAAGGAAAAAGGGGAATTCACCCTATTTGTAACCGATATCAAATTTATCATGAATAAAGCATTATATTTCTGAATGACTTGTGTTATTACTTGTTGTTAGATCAAATGTCAACTTCTGATCATTTTAATACTCTGATTGTGGTGACCATCTTGCAATAGGGTAAAATATTCACTCAACAGGACCATCCAACTAGAGCAAGAAATAGGAAAATGTATGGGCAGGTACATTTTCTCATAAAATATATAGATACGTATGTTTTAACCAAATAGACTACCACATTAGTCATCCAATTAACCCCTAATTATTGCATCAATTTCAATTCATTTTAGTATTTCATGTATTTTTATCAACTTGTGTGTCCTTTTAGTTTTTGCTTATGGCTTGATCAAGATAGTGAAGAACACAAGCTTATACTGAGAGGGGGGTGAACATTATAAGACCACTTTTTACTTTTCTTTCCCAATCAATATTATGCAATGTATAGATATCAATATCAACAATAGTAATCAAAGTAATGCACAAATCCACACACACAATAGAGACACTAATTTTACATGGTTCACCCAATGTGGGCTACTCCAAAGAGAAAATATTTCACTAAAATTTTCTCAATAAATATTTTGGGAATCCTTTCCCTTTTACAATGTTTATGGATATATGTCCAAAGGATACACCAATCCACTAATCAATTTTATGTATCTCTATCCATAGGAGAACTCATTTATCCTTAGCTTTGACTGGTGATCTTGTAGAAGAACTGTTTGCCCCCATTGCTCTGGCTAATGGATATCTATCCACTAAATATACCTATCCTCACTACCCTGGCTAATGGATATCTATCCACTAGATAATATCATCCTCTATACTCTGTCACCTTCAAATATCTATCTCAAATATGCACTAAATACAGTCCTTCGATCTAGCACAAATTTGCTCAATATCTATCTCTGGTCTAGCACAAACCTGTCCTCAAATATGCACCAAAATCTATCCTCAAATTTGTGCTAAATATATTCCTTTGATCTAGCACAAATCTATCCTGAATCTCTATACTTTGATGTGCACTAAACACAGTCCTTCGATATAGCACAAATCTATCCTCAATCTCTGTCCTCAAGCCTTAACACAAAGTTTGACTCAATAACAAATGAACTCTACTGGATCTACCCCAAACCTTAACTAAATATTTGAACAAATCAATCAATCAACTTTGGTCTCAAGTCTTCTCAAATAATTTTCTCAAATCTACCTTGTAAGCTTCCACAAAATATCACACTAATATGTCCACAAGTCCTCTCTAGAACTTGTCCAAATCTGCTCAACAAGTCCTCACTAGAATTTGTCCAAGTATGTTGTAAAAGTCCTCACTATAAATTATTAAAATATGCTCAAAAATCTGTCACTATAACTTATCTAATCTCATACAAACATAAAGATAATTGTCATACTCAATATGCTTCACATTCACCACAATGCTCAATCACTTTCAATCACTCTTTTTACAACATAAACATATAGAGAATTATTAGAGACTCAATATGCTTCACACTCATCACAATGCTTAATCACTTTCAATCAATATTTTACCACATAAACATATAGAGAATTGTTAGAGACTCAATATGCTTCATGCTCACAAAATTATCAATCACTTTCAATCTCTCTTTTATTAAAAATATATATAGATAATTGTTAGAGACTCAATATGTTTTACATTCATGAACACAACCTCTTTCTCAAATCAATTCAGAATATAGAATGATTTGTTTTACAGAACTTGAACCATCACATCAACACATCAAATTGACTAGGCTCAACCAAATCTTCTCAACCAATTAATATTTGCTTACAAACCCTAGTCCAAGTATATGAACACTCATTCAAATATCAACATCAATGCTTATAAAACAATCTTCACATAACAATGATACTCATGATATTTGCAAACCCTAGTTCAAGTTCTTCACTCAAAAAATCACTTCAACATCAATGCTTATAAAACAATATTCACATAACAATGATACTCATGATCTTTGCAAACCCTAGTTCAAGTTCTTCACTCAACAAATCACTTCAAAAATAATGCTTATAAAACAATATTTTATCAACTCTCAATTCCAGAAAACCTTGAAGCATTAATTCAAAACACACTCAACAATGCTTACCAAACAATCCTTTTCACTCCAACTTTGCATTCACAACATTCAACAATCACTCACTAGGAATAATATGCCCATACCTTTTATTTGATGTATAAGTGACCTTAGAAAACCTGTCTCAATCACAATTTTCACTTTTGCCAATATCAATAGTCAGATGATAAAATATCACACTAACTTCTTCACAAAATAATTCTCACTTACAAAAATAATCAAACTTAATTACACCTTATTACTCCTTAAAATGATATCCAACACCACAAATATTTAATAAAAACACTTCTTCCAAAATTCTAACTCATCAAAAGAATATTTTAACAATTCATTTTCATCACAACCCTTTTCATAAATATCTCTAAAATAATCCAAACTCTACTTATGAATCCCTACTTAATATTGCATTAATCAAATAAATCACTTTATAAAATAATGCAATAAATTAATTTCTCAATTTTTCTAAGGTAAAACAATATTACCCTAGCTTTTACTTTAACAAATTTCAATCCTTCATACATAAAATTCTTTCCTCAACACTTAGGTTAATTTCATAACCTAACTTCCACCTTATTCATCCTAAACCTTAGCCAATGCAAAATAAAAATACTTTCAAAAATTTATTACTCTTTTCGTAATCCGTGGGGCTTGAACTTGCACCAAACTCTCCACAATGCCTTGGTCGTGGCTTCCACATCATGTGAGGCACGTGCTCCACTTGGAGCCTCAAAGTGCAATACACACTTTGAATTCCTCTCAAAACTTAAGAGCCCTTGGCTCTTCCTTCGATGCAACAGTAACCAACATTCATTGGAGGCACTTAATTCAAATTTTGCACGAGATCTTTGTATAATGTGGATGTTATATTTTGAATGCCAATATTTGGAATGGCTAAGGTATTAATACCTAATGCCTTCTTTGTATGTATTTCAGTGGAGTAAAATGTGGGAGGTGAGCAATTGATACAAAGGTAAATATTGCATTAACCATTCTAATTAGGTTACAAAGTTTAAATAAACATAAAATAACCATACTAGAGAAAAGGGGGGAATAGGAGAAATTAAGGGAGAAGAAATTAGAATAAAATTCTCTTTTCGCCCAAATATGTTGTCGTCCAACTGCCGTCCAGGTAAGGTAAAAGGTAAGTAAACTTACCCAAGGTAAAATACTATTTTTTAACTTTTACCAATGGTAATTTTCCAACATTCTCCCCCTTAAAGTTGAGAGGACTGACTATATAGTCTCTCAGCTTTATAAATTGAGCTTTAGCCATGCCTTTGGTGAAGATGTCTGCTAGATTATCCAAAGTGCTGTAGTATTGAAGCTCAACTATCTGTTGTTCCACCATATCTCTTATGAAGTGATACTTCATACCAAAATGTTTTGACATTTTGTGGTGGATCGGATTATATGCCAACTGTATGGAACTAATATTATCACAATTCAGTTTGGTTGGACCAATTTGTTTTTCGCCAATATCTTCAAGGATTTTCCTCAACCAGAGGATTTGAGTACTAGCATGGGTAATGGCTATATACTTAGCTTCTGTAGATGATAATGCTACAACAGATTGCTTCTTGGAACTCCAAGTTATTGGTCCTGAACCTAGACTAAAACAATTCCCTGATGTAGATTTTCTGTCATCTATATTACTACCCCAATCACTGTCACTATAACCAACTAACTTCAAAGAATTAGACTTGTGGTAATGGATTCCAAAAGCCAATGTACCTTTTACATATCGTAAAATTCGTTTGGTTGCTTGAAGATGCAGCTCGGATGGGCATGCCATAAACCTTGATACTAGAGAAACAACATACTGTATATCTGGCCTAGTGTTGGCGAGAAACATTAAACTCCCAACCATGCTTCTGAAATTGGTCATGTCAACTTTTGGTGCTCCATCATCTTTGCTTATCTGGATTCCATGTCCTGTTGGTGTTGCAACTGATTTGCACTGCTGCATAGCAAATTTTTGGATCATGTCATGAGCATATTTTTGTTGACATATGAAGATCCCATTCTTTGATTGATGTACTTCAATTCCTAGGAAGTATCTCATTAATCCGAGATCCTTCATCTCAAACTGATTCATCATGGAGTTTTTGAACTCCATATTCATTTTATTATTACTACCCATAAATATTAGATCATCCACATATAAACAAACTATGAGGATATCTACTCCATTATTCAGGTAGTATAGAGTTGGTTCACTCTTGCTTTTTGTGAAACCATACTTGCTGAAATAGCCGTAAATTCATGAGTACCATGCTCATGGTGCTTGCTTGAGGCCATAAAGTGCTTTTTTCAATTTATAAAAAAGGTTCTCTTTTCCTTGTTCTTGGAAACCTTGAGGTTGTTGAACATACATCTCTTCTATCAGGTATCCATTTAAAAATGCACTTTTCACATCCATGTGTTGAGTGTTCCATCCTTTATGGGTTGCCAAGGAAAGAATAGTTTTGATTATTTCTTGTCGATCAACTGGAGCAAAGGTTTCCTCATAATCTATTCCATATTTCTGAGTAAAACCCTTAGCTACTAATCTTGCCTTGTGCCTTTCAATGCTTCCATCAGCATTGAATTTGGTCTTATAGACCCATTTACATCCAACACATTTTTTTCCCTTGGGAAGCTTCACAAGCTCCCAAGTATCATTCTTTTTAATTGAGGATATTTCCTCTTCCATGGCATCTTGCCATATACTTTCGATACATGCTTTTTCATAGCTAGATGGTTCTAGCTATGCAGTAGCCAACAAAGCATAATTGACTACATCACCCCTTGGTTCATGAGACTCATCATCTCCTGACATTTGAAGATTTTCAAGTCTTGACAAAATGTTGTCCATATCACTAGCTTGACTCCTAGTGTATCTTTGTTGGAAATTCCTATCCAACATTTGAGAAGATGGATGACTCTGTAGTATGCACTTTCCTTTATTTGTCTCTTTCCTTTGAGAAACTGGATCAATATCCATCGAACTTGGAGTGCTTACAAATCTATGAAATCATTTCAGAGAGTTTGGGGGTTCCAATAAAGGAGTCCTTCTTGGACTTGGTGTACCACTTGATGTACTTGATGAAGATTCCTGATGTGGAATTTGTGGAGGGGAACTATTTCCACTACTTTTCTTGGGTTGTAAAAATGTGGAACTTTTCTAATTAGAGTCTATATCAACAATTTTTTTATGACCCCATTCTCCCCCTTCATCAAAAATTACATCCCTGGAGATAATTATTTTATGTTTCTTGGGATTGTACAATCGATACCCTTTGGTCGATTCATAATACCCTAAAAAAATACATGCTTGACTCTTGGGATCAAGCTTCTTTCTCTTCTCCTCAGGAATGTGTGCATAAGCTAAAGAACCAAATACTCAGAAATGTTTGACATTTGGTTTCTTACCGTACCATCCTTCATAAGGAGTGATACCATCTAAAATAGAAGTTGGACTTCTATTTAGAATATATGCACTAGTTCTCACTGCATCTGCCCAATAGCTGTATGTTAGATGCTTTTTTTGAAGCATCGTTCATGCCATTTCAATAAGGGTGTGATTCTTTCTCTCGGCCACACCGTTCTTCTGTGGGGTATAGGCAGTGGTGAACTATCTTTTTATCCCATTTTTCTTTCAATAATGTAAAAATTCATTTGAGTACTCTCCTCCTCTATCAATGCAAAGACATTTGACATAGTAGTCACATTGCTTTTTTACATTATTTCTAAAGTCTATGAAGAAATAAAATGCTTCATCTTTGTGTTTCAAAAAATAGATCCAGCACATTCTAGTATAATCATCTATGAATGTTAGAAAATAAGAATTGTTTCCAAGGCTTTTTGTTTGCATGGGACCACAAATGTCTAAATGTACTAGCTGAAGAGGATAGCTCGCTCTCCACGCTTGGCCTCTTGGAAACTTCATTCTGGAGTGCTTTCCCAAAGCACATGCTTCGCATACCTTCTTATGTTCTAGGATTTTTGGTAGTCCTGTCACCATAGCTTGTGATGTTAACATTTTCAAGCTAGCGGAATTGATGTGACCATATCTCAAGTGCCACAATTCACTTGGATTCATAATAGCAATATTTGCAAGTTGAGCTCCCCCTGGCTCACCAAATTTTAGAGGGAATAACCTATTCTTTGTCATAGGTACTTCTGTGATGACTCTGTTACAATTGTTTTTATCAAGGATTGTACATTTTCTTTTATCAAAAACTAATTTGTAATGCTTCTCCATCATTTGGCCAACACTTAACAAATTGTGTTGTAGTTGTGGAGTATAGTATATGTCATTCACTTTTTTAAGGCCTTCTTTTGTTGGAACTTCCATAGCTCCAATGCCTTCAACTTGCAAAGATTTATTATCCCCTAACTTAACATGGGATTTGTAATTTGAATCTAATGTAGCAAAGAGATTTTCTTTGCCACTCATGTGGTTGGAGCAACTAGTATCCAAAATCCATGTGTCTTTAAGATTTTGATCTGACTGTCCATAAGAGAGAAAAATATTTGATGGACCTTCTTCTTCTCCATAGAATGAGCCATATTGACTGCTTTGATCTTTTGAAGTCTTTGACCAGTAGTCACGAGCGAAGTGTCCTTGTTTCCCATAATTGAAACAAGTTGTTTTAGTCTTGTTACTTCCTCGTCCTTGATTTCCACGGCCTGCATTGCCGCTTTGGTTATGATTGGCTCCTCTATTTTGATTTCATCCTCTATAGGAGTTGCTTTGGACTTTGCCTCTTTGTTGTTTTCCTCTGCCTCGGCCTCGGCATCTTCCTTGTCTGCGTCTTGCAGCTTCGTTCGAAGTGAAGGCTTTGTCTTCATCTCCATAACTTGTTGAAGGTGCTCCTTGAAGTCTCTCTTCATGTGATGTTAATGATCCAATCAAACTATCAAATGTAAGAGTAGAAAGGTCTTTTGATTCTTCAATTATGAAGGCAATGTGATTCCACTTAGGAAGAAGTGTTCTCAACACTTTCTTCATAATTGTTTCAATTTTTGTGTCATCACCTAAAGTTTGCATCATATCAACTCATTGCTTTGACTCGTACATAGTAGTCACCGAATCTTTCATTTTCCTTCATTCTGAGATTTTCAAAATCTCTTTTTAAGGTCTGAAGCCTGACTTGCTTCACTTTATCACTTCCTTGGAATCCTTATTTCAAGGCATTCCATGCATCTGTAGCAGTTAAGTAAGATGCAATTCTAGGAAAGATACTTGGATCTAAGGCTGCTTGAAGATGGTATAAGGAAAAAGAGTTATTTTTCTGTGCATCTTTGAAGATCTTCTTGTCAGTTGCACTCAAAGTAGTCCAATCTATCGGAGCTGTGTAATCGTCTTCAATACTGTCCCATAGTCCTTTTCCTATGAGTAATGTCCTCATTTTGATGGACCAGTACTCATAATTATCCCCATCGAATTCGGGGATTGGTAGATTGTTATTTGATCCCATTATTATCTACTAAAACAAGAAACCTTTCTTATATAGTCTTATTTCAAAAAGACTTTACAAACTATCAAGCCTTGCTTGATTTACAATCATAAACAACTCACTCTTGTTTTTGTGATTTAGCAATTACAAAATTGTCAGTGACTTTTTTGTCGTCGTCACTGATCAATATAATTTCAGGAAAAGGAGGTTGTAGGATTTCAACTGAATTACAATAATGAGTATATTTAGATCCTTGTGGAGCAATCTCCATTGTGTTGGTTTGTTCAAATCTGCTCCCAAAGGAGTTATCTTCTGAATTTGATTCGTATCCTAGATCAGGATTTCTCTATTGTGCAATAACCGCGTTTTACAACTGTGAAAAGACTGAATTTATGCCTAGTGTTCTCACATGCTCATCAAAGCTTTCAGCGTTTGTTCTTAGTAACAAACTACAAAGTGCTTGGTAACATCCTTCCGATCTTATCATTTAAGAAAATTTCCCAGAAATTTTCTTTTTACAAAGATTTCCTCTTAGGAAATTTTACTATTTTTTTTACCTCTTAAAGCGTAAATTTTTTTTTACAACTATTTCCTCTTAGGAAATGTCAATCATCAACTCAAATGAAAAAACCTTTCAATTTTTTTTTTTTTTAATTTTACAGCTATTTCCTCTTAGGAAATGTCAATCATCAAAAAAAAAATTAAATTACCTTAAAGTTTTTTTTTTAAAGAATTTAAAAAAAAAAAAATTGTTCACCTTGCCGAGGTTTGATCATGTGACCTCGCGGGCATCAAGGCAAAGGGTAGCCGCTATGCTACCGGGCAGATCCAAGAGCATTATCTGGCTTCCTGCTCTTATTGCTGGTGCAATGAGCACGAAGCAAAAAAAAGAAATGACCCCGTCAAGGTTCGATCGTGTGACCTTGCGGGAGTCAAGGCAAAGGGTAGTCGTTGTGCTACCGGATAGATCTGGGAGCATTAGCTGGCTCCCTTCCCTTTATTGCGATCGCATTGAATGCAAAGTAATTTTTGGCTTCGTGCTTCGATGTGAAGCAAAATTTTTAAATTTGGGACTTAATAGTCCCACATCGTCGATGCGACGATGTTGAAGCTCTTTAAAAAGAGCAAAGCATAGTATGTGCTTTTATTGCCTATGGGAAATCCATAGGTGACATGAACCTTTTTCCATGTACCGCACGTAGGTCGCCTCGGGTCACGCATAGGTCGCCTCTCCAAAGAACCACCTCGAGTCGCATGCCACCTTCTCCAACGTGTCGCCTCAGGCCGCGTGCCACCTTGTCGATGAATCACCTTTGGCCACGTCTGCCTTCACCGCATCTAGCTCCACCAATGCCTCAAGAATCACACCGATCTACTCCTATAGGTCGCCTTGTGATCCGTGCTATCACCTCAAACTACGAGCCCCATCGCCTCGAGATTCATGTCGATCTCGGCTCTCGGCTCTGATACCAAATGTGGGAGGTGAGCAATTGATACAAAGGTAAATATTGCATTAACCATTCTAATCAGGTTACAAAGTTTAAATAAACATAAAATAACCATACTAGAGAAAAGGGGGGAATAGGAGAAATTAAGGGAGAAGAAATTAAAATAAAATTCTCTTGCCACCCAAATATGCTGCCGTCCAACTGCCATCCAGGTAAGGTAAAAGGTAAGTAAACTTACCCAAGGTAAAATACTCTTTTTAACCTTTTACCAATGGTAATTTTCCAACATAAAATGTGTTGGGGAGTCGGCGCTAACATTTGCCTTCGAATTATTTTAAATTATAATTATTTAAATTCCAAAGAATTTAAATATTATAATTTTAATATTTTAAATCTTCTTTGGGCTTTATTAAAAATTAAAGCCTCCTTAGGTTTTAGAAAACCTTTTTAATTTGCCCACCTAAGGTTTTAATAAAAACCTTTTATTTTGCCCAACCATGGTTTTAATAAAAACCTTTTATTTTACCCAACCATGGTTTTAATAAAAACCTTTTACATAATATTTAAAAATAAATATTATGAAGCTCTTTTGCCATCAACCTTTTGCATTGCTCCTTTTGACCTTTTGACATCAATGACAGTTCATTCCTTGACATCAATGACAACTTCATTAACTCAAAATGTCCAACAATATCCCCCTTTGTCATTGATGGTAACCCAAATTATTTTTACCAAAACTTGACCTTTTTCTTGTTCCCCCCCCCGGAAATTGCTCCCCTCGACTCAATGCTCTCTCCTTAAACCAAATCTCTCCCCCTTACTCAAATCTCTCCCCCTTTGACATCAATGGCAAAGGGTCACCTTTGGGGCTCAGGGCTAAGAATGAGTCTCTTAGCTTAGCCCCTCCCCCACCTCCTCTTGAGGTGGTTAATTCTAGGGTGGGAGTATTTCTACTCCTAGTAAGCACTGGTCTTTACCTTTGTCCTCTTTCCTTTTTATCTGATCCTTCTGATTCCTTTGATTGTTCTTGTTCATGTCCATGTTCTTGTTCCTGTCCATATTCCTATTCTTGCTCATGTCCATATTCTTATTCCTGTTCATGTTCATGTTCTTGTTCCTATTCATGTCCATATTCTTGTTTCTGTTCCTATTCTTGTTCCTATTCATGCTTGATTCTGGAATGTCTGCTCTACACCACTTTGTTGTATGTCCATCATTATTGCACTTATAACACTTAATGTTATTATTCCTTGGAGGTGCAAATATCTTGGGATTTCTCCTAGTGAAGCCATATCTATTCCTATCATGAACCCTGCAATTCATTGCCTTGTGACCAAACTAATTACATGAGTAGCAATACCCATGGAAAAGCTACCTATTCTTGAAGTTCCCATATTCTTGTCTTTCATGTGTCCTGCACTATGAAGCCATGTGCCCAAATCTATGACATGAGAAACATCATCCATTGAAATTTCCTTGCCTTGACCTCATTGGTCTCTTAGTCTCTCTTTCTCTATGCTGGTTCCTGTTCCATCTATTTCTTCTTTGTGCATTGTTCCTTTCCTTGTTGAAATTTTTGTTGTCCAACTCATCCTCAGAAGTCTCACTTTCTCTTACATTATCTTCTTCTGAAGTTTCTTCTTCTAAAGTTTCTTCTTCTTCAGAACTTGAGGTTGACTCTTCTTCTTGTTTCTTTTGAGCCTATTCAAAACCAAGACCTATTTTGTTTGTTGACCTTCTTTGTACCTTGATCATCTTATCTACAATATTTGAGCTCTTCCCAAACTTGTGTAGCTTGTCCTTGGACTTTTCTAATTATTCCCTTAGTAGAGCTACTTCTTGTTCTAACCTTTCACATTCTAAGACCTTTGCTTCTAGCTTATCTTTGAACTTCTTTGTCTTAGCCATTGACTTGTTTAGATCATCTATAAGCTTTCCTCTCTCTTCATCACATTCTTGAAATTGGATCTCAAGTTGGGAGTTTTGCTTTCTTACCTTATTTAAAGTTTTAAGAGCATAAATAAGCTCTCCCTCAAGATCAACTCCTCCTTTTTCTGATTCTTCCTCTATTTGTTTGCCTTTGTCAACATCTTCATTTTCTTTTGACTTGTCTTCTATAGGATCACCTCCTTCTTCTTCTAGTGCCATTAGAATATTCTCTTCTGGTCCTTCAAGTGCATCTTCATATTCATCATCACTGAAACTAAAACCATTCCTTGTACAACTATCTTCAAGATGTCCAAAATTACCACATCTAAAACACTTGAGAATTATTGGTGACCTTTTCTTAACTTCTTCTTTTTCTTCAATCAAAAATAGGACTTCATCTTTATCATTATCTGAAGAAACTAGTATCACTATCACTTGAGTACTTACTTGCCTTGTCTGCATAGTAGCTCTTCTTTTGTCTTTGAAAGAACTTCTTTCCTTGCTTGCTTTGTCCATCCTTACCTTTCTTTTGGTACCTATTTCTTTCTGATTCCCTATTCTTATGATCCTATTTTTCTTCATCATTGTTATTTTTAGCTTCTTGACAATCAGTTGCATAGTGACCATACTTTCCACAATTGAAACATCTAACAGATTTTGCATCTTTAAATCTTCTTGAATCCTTATTCCTTCTACCATAATTAGCTTCTTCATCACTGGATGACTCATTGCTTGAATCTAACTTCTTACCCTTTGTCTTCTTAGTAGCTTTGAATGTTGCTTCCTTCTGAAAATTAGGTTCCTCTTTTGTTCTTAACTCAAAAGTTGTAAGAATACCAAGTAACATATCTCTTGTCAAAGAATCACCATCTTTTGATTCTTCTATAGCAAAAATATTTTCACTAAATCTTTTTGGAAGAGATCTTAAGATCTTATCACAAACATCTGATTCTTCAACCTTAAGTCCAAGTCCTTGCATGGCATTAACAACCTCATCTACCCAAAGTAGATAAGTACTAATGTTTTCCTCATTCTTCATTCTTAATTCTTCAAATTGCCCTTTGAGATTTTGTATCTTTACCTTTTTGACACTTTTATCTCCTTCATATATGCTTTGCAACTTATCCCAAATTCCTTTTGCATCTTGACAATGCATAACTTTTATTGATTTTATTCTATGCAAACCTCTCAAAATTGCATTCATTGCTTTTGAATTGTAATGTTGTAGAAGCTTACCTTCCTTATCTGTAGGTGGATCAGTTGGTGGTATGTATCCATTTTCAATTGCTTCCCAAATTTCATTGCCAAGTGCCATCAGGTGAATCTTCATTCTCATACTCCAAAATATATAATCACTTCCATAAAATATTGGTGTTGAATTATCTGAGGACACATTCTTAGAATCCATTGTGTTCTTGAAAGCTTTTCCTTCAAGTTGTTAAACTCTTCCGAAGGAACCCGCTCCGATACCAATTGAAGAACACAAGCTTATACTGAGAGGGGGGTGAACAGTATAAGACCACTTTTTACTTTTCTTTCCCAATCAATATTATGCAATGTATAGATAGCAATATCAATAATAGTAATCAAAGCAATGCACAAATCCACACACACAATAGAGACACCAATTTAACGTGGTTCACCCAATGTGGGCTACTCCACAGAGAAAATATTTCACTAAAATTTTCTCAATCAATATCTTGGGAATCCTTTCCCTTTTACAATGTTTATGGACCTCTATCCAAAGGAGACACCAATCCCCTAATCAAGTTTTATGGATCTCTATCCATAGGAGAACTCCTTTCTCCTTAGCTCTGATTGGTGATCTTCTAGAAGAACTATTGCCCCCACTACTCTAGCTAATGGATCTCTATCCACTGAAGACACCTATCCTCACTACCTTGGCTAATGGATCTCTATCCACTAGATACTATCATCCTCTATACTCTATCACCTTCAAAGCTCTATCTCAAATCTACACTAAACATAGTCCTTCGGTCTAGCACAAATCTGCTCAATCTCTATCTCTGGTCTAGCATAAACCTATCCTCAAATCTACACCAAACTCTATCCTCAAATATGCACTAAACATAGTCCTTCGGTCTAGCACAAATCTATCCTCAATATCTATCCTCTGATGTGCACTAAACATAGTCCTTCGGTCTAGCACAAATATATCCTCAATCTCTATCCTCAAGCCTTAACACAAAGCTTGACTCAATCACAAATCAACTCTACTGGATCTACCCCAAACCTTAACTCAAGGTTTGAACAAATCAATCAATCAACTCTAGTCTCAAGTCTTCTCAAAGACTTATCTCAAATCTGCCTTGTAAGCTTCCACAAAAGCTCACACTAATCTATCCACAAGTCCTCTCTAGAACTTGTCCAAATCTGCTCAACAAGTCCTCACTAGAACTTGTCCAAATTTGCTCACAATCCTCACTAGCTTTCCAAATCTCTCAACAAGTCCTCACTAGAACTTGTCCAATCTCATAGAAACATAAAGAGAATTGTTAGAGACTCAATATGCTTCACATTCACCACAATGCTCAATCACTTTCAATCACTCTTTTTACAACAGAAACATATAGAGAATTGTTAGAGACTCAATATGCTTCACACTCATCACAATGCTCAATCACTTTCAATCACTCTTTTACCACATAAACATATAGAGAATTGTTAGAGACTCAATATGCTTCACACTCACAAAATTCTCAATCACTTTCAATCTCTCTTTTATTACAAAAACATATAGAGAATTGTTAGAGACTCAATATGTTTCACATTCATCAACACTCAACCTCTTTCTCAAATCAATTCAGAATATAGAATAATTTGTTTTACAGAACTTGAACCATCACATCAACACATCAACTTGACTAGGCTCAACCAACTCTTCTCAACCAATTAATATTTGCTTACAAACCCTAGTCCAAGTATATGAACACTCACTCAAATATTTCCAACAATGCTTATCAAACAATCTTCACATAACAATGATACTCATGATCTTTGCAAACCCTAGTTCAAGTTCTTCACTCAACCAATCACTTCAACAACAATGCTTATAAAAAAATATTCACATAACAATGATACTCATGATCTTTGCAAACCCTAGTTCAAGTTCTTCACTCAACCAATCACTTCAACAACAATGCTTATAAAACAAGGTTTTATCAACAACTCTCAATTCTAGAAAACCTTGAAGCATTAATTCAAAACACACTCAACAATGCTTACCAAACAATCCTTTTCACTCCAACTTTGCATTCACAACATTCAACAATCACTCACTAGGAAGAATATGCCCATACCTTTTATTTGATGTAGAAGTGACCTTAGAAAACCTGTCTCAATCACAATTTTCTCTTTTGCCAATCTCAATAGTTAGATGATAAAATATCACACTAACTTCTTCACAAAATAATTCTCACTTACAAAAATAATCAAACTTAATTACACCTTATTACTCCTTAAAATGATATCCAACACCACAAATATTTAATCAAAACACTTCTTCCAAAATTCTAACTCATCAAAAGAATATTTTAACAATTCAGTTTCATCACAACCCTTTTCAAAAATATCTCAAAAATAATCCAAACTCTACTTATGACTCCCTACTTAATATTGCATTAATTAAATAAATCACTTTATAAAATAATGCAATAAATTAATTTCCCACTTTACTAAGGTAAAACAATATTACCCTAGCTTTTACTTTAACAAAAATCAATCCTTCATACATAAAATTCTTTCCTCAACACTTAGGTTAATTTCATAACCTAACTTCCACCTTATTCCTCCTAAACCTTAGCAAATGCAAAATAAAAATACTTTCAAAAATTTATTACCCTTTTTGCAATCCGCGGGGCTCGAACTTGCACCAAACTCTCCACAGCGCCTTGGTCGTGGCTTCCACGCCATGTGAGCCACGTGCTCCACTTGGAGCCTCAAAGCGCAATACGCGCTTTGACTTCCTCTCAAACCTTAAGAGCCCTTGGCTCTTCCTTCGATGCAGTGGTAGCCAAACTTCGTTGGAGGCACTTAATTTGAATTTCGCATGAGCTCTTTGTATAATGTGGATGCTATTATTTTGGATGCCAATATTTGGAATGGCTAAGGTATTAATACCTAATGCCTTCTTTGTCATGCACGTCGATGGAGGAAAATGCATTGGGGAGTCGATGCTAACATTTGCCTTCGAATTATTTTAAATTATAATTATTTAAATTCCAAAGAATTCAAAATATTATAATTTAAATATTTTAAATCTTCTTTGGGCTTTATTAAAAATTAAAGCCTCCTTAGGTTTTAGAAAACCTTTTTAATTTGCCCACCTAAGGTTTTAATAAAAACCTTTTATTTTGCCCAACCATGGTTTTAATAAAAACCTTTTACATTGCTCCTTTTGACATTTTGACATCAATGATAGTTCATTCCTTGACATCAATGACAACTTCATTAACTCAAAATGTCCAACAGATAGTTTTCAAATGTTACTAACATATTTTGTAGGGTTACACAAATTTTGAGGATCAATGTAGCTAGTAGTGGCACACATGCAGTAAGCCCACTCCCCCTTGAGGATCTCACAAAAGATCATTGTGGTGCCATGAAGACATTTAGTGCTAGGATCCCTTATATTGAACCTAATTGTAGCCCTTAGGGGTAGATTTCTAAAAGGATATCATCTTATGTAACACCTTTTCATATTATCGATGAAATATGGTATAGTTTCTATTAGTTCATAGTTATGTTATTAGTACATAAGAATTTAAGCTTAAGGAACAAGGGAATTATGATTTATTATGATGATACTAGTATGATTCCTATCCCTACTCCTTTAATGCATCTTGCATCGTCAAAGAAGATATTCCAAGAATTTTATTGTGATACGTTAAGAGTACACACAATCTCATTAGGGTACTCAATCTCTAAGGGATGACTAGTTGGTAAAGGGGTTGTTGCTAGCTGATTGGTGATAATTTATTCCTTAAATGATTTTTTACTAATGAATTCAATATCTAATTCATTAAGCATCATAACCCATTTGGCTATCATACCCAAAAAGGTAGGGTATTTACACATAAGGTATTACATGGGATCAAATTTAGCTATAATGTATGTTTAATGACTTAACATGTAATATCTCAACTTTTGAAAGGCAAAGACCATTACTAAGCACATATTTTTCAAAGGGATATATATAGTTTCATAACTGATGATGGTTCTACTAATATAGTAAATGGATCATTCTCTATTTTGCTCATCGTGTTGTGCCAACATGGCACCTAAATCATGAAATATCACTATAATTTAGAACAATAGTGGCTTGAGGAAATAAGGTGAAATGAGGACTAGTGGAGATAGTACGTATGTTTTAAGAGCATCAAATTCTTTTTGATATTCCTCATCCCAATTGATTTCAATCCCTTTCTATAATAATCTAAAAAATGGTTGGCATTTGTCCACCAACTTGGATATAAATATCTAAATTTCTTCGAGTTTGTCTTCCAAACTTCAAGGCTCTTTTATGTTTTGAGGGATGACATGTTAGCTATTGTTCATATTTATTGATATCTACCTCGATGCCTTGTTCAGACATAATAAAGCTTAGAAATTTTCTAGATGTTACCCCAAATATACATTTGGAGGGTTTAAGACAAACATTCTACTCTATGAGTCATTCAAAAATTCATCTTAGGTTTATGACATGATCTTCTATTTTTATTGAATGTTCGAGAAGATCATCAACATATTATTCAATAATATTTTACATCATATCACGAAATATGTATGTTATGGTGCATTGATAATTTCCACTAGCGTTCTTCAACCCGAAGGGCATAACTTCATAGTAGAAGGTTTCTCAAGGAGTAGTGAATGATATTTTAGCTTGACCTTCTAGTGCTATGTGAATTTGATTGTAACTAAAAAATCCATCCATCAAGGATAATATTTCTCAACCAATAGAGAAGTCAACTATCATCTCTATGTTTGGCAAAGAAATTTTTCCTTATGACAGATTTTGTTGATGTCTTGGAAGTATGTGCATACTTGCATAGAACCTTATTCCTTGGCAACTAGGACTATGTTTGATATCTAATTGAAATGTTTAATAGCTTTAATAAAATTGACTTCCAAAAGCTTTTGGATCTCCTCTTTAACTAGAAAAGAAACTTTTGGGTACATATTTCATAATATAATTTCATTGGCTTAGCATCAATCTTGACTACTAAGTGGTGAACTACTAAATATGGATCTAATCTTGGCATGTCCACATAATACCATGTAAATATATTGCAATATTTAGTTAAGAGCTTTGTATACTCTTATATTTCTTCCAAATTTTGGATATTTCCTTATTTTATTATCCTCAAATTATTATTTGAACCTATGTTTATGTCTACAGTCTCTTCTATTATGATGTTGGATTTTTATTCATAATATGGAGGAATAAATATAACCCCTAGCCTTTGAAGCTCATAGACTTCTAAAGTCCATTAATCCACATTAAATGATTGTGATGGATTTGTGTTTGAATAAATATTTCCTTTAATAGGAATATCATCAAAATGAGAAACATTATTGTCATCATTCCTAAGAGGAGAGTGAGGTAAAATATTCACCTCATAATCATTTATGTGTAATGTTGATACAAGATCAGTCATTGATTAAGATATGATACCATTATATTCTTGCACTAAAGATGATATATACCTATTTTCGAGGCTATCACTAGAGCATTGCCCAATATACTCAATAGGCTTAATACTTATGGTGTTAATTTTCATGTAACTATATTTATGGTAACTCTAGTTTGCAATTTTAATTTTCCTTTAATTTTGGAAGGATATGGTTTCTCATTTTCTTTCTTAGTCTTCATTTGCCCTATTCACAGAAGGGCAACTTCCATTAGTTAAGATCAATCACATAATTAAAATAAAATCATTAGTGGTTCTCT